>BRZM01001136.1:31935-84100 GCA_033238685.1 Lates japonicus | reverse complement strand
TCAGTTACGGTCATAAATATTGTTAACATTCTAGCTGGAATCATGTTAATTTGTTTGTGTGTGTGTGTATGGTTGAGTAAGTGTATGTGTTTGTGTGGCATGACACAAATGTTCTGCATTCTTTTTCTGCTTTCATTTAAGGTGAATCTAGCAACATTCTTTAAGCAAAACAAACAAAAACAACAGAGAAATATTATTTCAAGTGGATCATCACAGGCACATTCTACTGTATTTTAGCTAATGTACAGACTCTGCATAAAATGGTTCATGGTGGTGTTGTATCTACATTTCAGGCTTTGCTCAGCAAGAGCTTATGAAACTCATGAAACTCAGTCATTGAGCTGTTGAAAGCAAGGCAGGCTGTTAAGACTGCTATAAAGAGGAGGAGCTGTGCAGACAACATGAAAAAATATGCAGCAAAAGGCCCACGCACTTCTGGTTTCTATTCCCAAGGCATAAGTTGTGTAATACTGCACAAATGATATGCCTCAAAGTAAAGCCACAGAATCTGGTGCAGGTACGATACATTAACAGATATATACCGTACTTCCGGACTATAAGCCGCTACTTTTTTCACATGCTTTGAACCTTGCGGCTTAAACAATGATGCGGCTAATTTATAGATTTTACGGGCTAACGAGCTTCATGTGCCAGTAAAACATTTAGACACCTGCGGCTTATAGACAAGTGGCCTGTATATGTACTTTTTTTTCCTTTTTTAAATTTAGTGGGTGCGGCTTATATTCAGGTGCGCTTCAATAGTCCGAAAGTACTTTTAATTCAAGTTATTTTTTTCTGTTTAATTGATTGTTGTAATACAAACATGTTATAGTTCTTACCCACGTTTTATGTCCCTGGTTTCCAGTGATGCCTGACTTTCTACAGTGCAGTTGGTGAAGTTCAGACCAAATGACTGAGGGTCTGTGAGTGTGCAAGCAGATGTGAAATTGTTCGCCCATTACTGCCCATTAACCAAGTGTACTGCACCACATTACCCTTGATAATGTAATTCATTAATTTAGGAGTACCAGGGGCTACTGATGCAACCCAACATATTTGGAGTGTTTCTAGGTTGTAATCAGGTCCAGATCATTACATGTGTACGTGTGTGACTCGTTTCGGCAGGTCTATTGTGTGCTGTATATTTATACACAGCCATTATTACTAACCAGCCAGTACTTCCTGAACTGTATAGAAGTGTTAAAGTATTGGGTTGAAAACCAGGAACTGTAGTTCTTTCAATCTATCACTGGGTGGCAGTGTTTATACACTCATGTAGTGGAATTGCAGAGATGTTTTCCAATTCATTCTGTTATCCATCGTAAGAGTTTGAGATAGTAACCAGAGCTCATTCACAGAAAAAGGCAAAGGAGTGTTAATGGACTTTATTTAAATGAAGTGAATGAAGGGAAATAACTGCTGACAGAACACTCTATCTAATACAATCTTTAATTGATGCATTTTAATGACATTTCATCCATGGTTTCATTTCTACTGTGAATTTCCATCAGTAGTTCATCTTCACCCCTAACCCATTTCAGCCTTTACAATTCAACAGGAGTAGACCTTTGGAAAGAAAGCAAATGGAATAGGCCGGTGGATCAGAACCCTCAGGAAAAGGCTCATTATTGAGCACGATCCTGAGGCTGGCTTATGTGCATATGTCTGTTGGAGGCATGCATATCATGTGCTCATTCTCCTAGTAGAGTAGAGCAGAGGGTTAATTACCTTCTCTCTAAGACCTGAATTCAGATCAACCAATGAATCGTCTTCCAATATTTTTTTCTTTTTTCTTGCAACCACAGCTGCATTTACCCTATCTTTCTCATTATCAACACCCACTTCTCCCCAGCACTTTAATTGTACCATTGCAGCTGACTCTAGTTTTCTTTATTGCTTTAGTGTTTGTTAAAATTTCTTTACTGAACTGTCGAATGCTACTGTGCAGTAAATGGCAGCAACTGATGTGTGTCTGTTGTGCATTCGAGATAAAGTTACAGGAAAGTAAAAGCAATGTGCAAGTGCATCTTTATTCTGTGATGGTTCATTCGTTCATTGATCTGTGATTCAGTAAATGAAGCTAAGATTAATAACAGACCAATGACAACAATTCAAAGAGAGAGAGAGAGAAAGAGAGGAGAAGGAGAAAGGCAGAAACCCATTTCTCAGCAGGGGGCGGATAGGTGGCCAACTGTAGGAGCTGAATACGCCAATCAGCCCCTGTGGTTTGCAAGCTGAATGCACACCCTGTTTCTGAGAAATCACTTTTGGACATCCATTACACGCCCTGTCCAAAACGTCTTCCTCTGGTGTTGGCTATAGAGAAGCTATCCCATGATAATCCTGATCTGTGGAACTGACTTTTCTGTCTGTCTTTCTTTCTTCTCTTCAGGCCTGTCTAACATATTTGTTTGAAACAACCACAATCAACCAAAGAAGATGAGTGTTTAGCGTATTAACCTTAATTGTATCAAGACATGTTGAATGAATGACTGATTAGGAGGACCATTTGACCACAAAACACCAAAAACACGAAAAGACAGCTTAATACAGTTAGGACCTTTGCATGAAATCGTCTAAGGCGGAATGTTGCGCCTTTATTCCGCCTCGCCGCTCTTGTAAACGCTGAAAAGGCATGAGGCCAGCTTAGGTAATTTTTGATACTTGCTATATTTAGCTTTAGACACGGACGGCACAGAGCGACAGTGAAGCATACAGTGGACCTCAGGAACTGTTTGTGATCGAGCAGTTTCAAGCTCAAGGCTGGTTGCTTTGGGGAAGCCATGCCCACACCAAGGTGTGTAATCTGGAAGACGAACAGAGTGCTGATATGTCTTCCTCGCCAATGAAGCCGATGTATCTTGCAGGTGTCCTGGTAAAGAAACAAACAAACAAAAACGACTTTGAGTTTGTGATATAATTTCGATCATTTATGAGCAAATGTCATGTCAGAGGTGGTTTAGACTTTGCAGTGGGCTAGCTGACGCTGATTGCAGTGGAATGTCGCTAGGTTTTGTTCACTCACAGGAACATTTGGGCTCCTACACACTTATTGTTACAATATTATGCTTTAGTGCCTTGGGTATATGTACATTTTGGAGAGTACAAAGTTTGTTTCTGTAAATGTTACACGTGGAATGTGTATAAACAAGTTGTAAATTTTATGAATGACTTCTGATAAAATGTGTATAATGTATAATTTAAAAATCTAGAACAAGTGCTTTTGTCTGCTATACCCAGACAGCCAAACCAGTGATTTTTCATATGTCTATTGCACTATAGTTATAGTAGCCCCAAAATCACTTAAGCATAGGTGACAGTGTCCCAGTGTGTGTCATTTCAAGTAGGAAAACGGTGGTAAGTATAATTAACAGTTGTGCATGTCTGAATGTATATTTTCAAATCTTAATAATTGTGGGAAAATGGACACTTGCACACATTAGACACTTTGATGATGAAGCGTTCTGTTTCACCACTGTTGCTGAGATTTACTGGTATCTTGCACTTCATTTTCATTGCTGTGATAATTCTGGAATAGAGCCTTGATGGGAGGAATGATCTGATGAGCCTCCTATTTGAAGCAGGCTGGACATATTAATAAAGTCATTTAGTTGCAATACTATCAGTGTGACATATGTGTCAGGCGCAGCTACTTCCTTGCATGTAATAGTGATACAAATGTTAAGCAGTGCTTGCGGTCAGGAAGGTTTAACTGTTCCTTTAACTCTATTATTACCAAACACTGCCATAACCTCAGGGTCCTGTTTGCTATTACCATCACATTGTTATCACTATCGTCCTTTCTCCAAGAGCAAGTGAACCCAACAGCCTGCTATCGGTACCCCCCAGAGGCCTTGAGAACGCCCATTGTCTTGACTGGACATGCAGTAGTTTTTTCTAAACTACGGAAGATGTAAGTCTTTAATGCTTGTATTTTGTCTTTTGCAGGTGTTTTTAGGTTGCAGAGTGCCAGCCCCTTGTTGGCCACCAAAGAGGTCCAGTCACAAGTGGTCACTCAAGACTCACGTGATATGCAGTCTAGTGCCAGCCTTTATGTTCACTTATGATTTGCTACCCCAAGAGGCTGTCAATGCCAGGTGTGGGAGGGCCTAGGCTACACAGAAGCAGCATTTGTCCGCTTTTTTGTCCAGTTTAAACGCTAAAGACAGTGTATTATATTTCAAATGACAATGTAGTGCCCTGTTTAAAAGGGCTGTAGGAGGACATCATGACAACATCCAAGGAAAAGGATCCTAGTTATTCGTTAGAGCTATCCTAGCGCACTTGCAGGTTAATTGCGGAATTGTAACTCAGGTATTTCCAGTCATGTTAACAGTGAGTTAGTGAGGATGCTTTCAAAATAATGCAATGGATTTTTTTTTAAATCAATTAACTGTACAAAGTGTAGTAAACAGAAAAACCTAATCAAATTTTTATTTGCTAGACCAATTTTGTCTTTAAATGGGGCCAATCAGAATTCCTCTCAGGTAAATATGATGGACAAGAATCCAAATATCTAGTACTTACAACATTTTTACACAGTGATGTATAATAGTTAGCTAAGGAACCACAGTGGTATCTTTGAAACAAGTTTAGGTTATATCCAGCGAAACCTGTGAATTATTAGCAGTTTTTAACAGCCCTCATAGTTTTGAGATTTTTAAGCATTCCATGCTCTCTCAAAGCCTCTAAAGTAATAGATTGGAAAAGGAAAAATCTTGGAATAGGCACCTACTATATTTTTCGAACAGTTGGGGTAATGCTAAAGAAAGAAAGACAGAAAACATGATGAATAAGTAGTTAATCATATAATAGAAAACACAGGATGACAGCAGTGAGGAGGAACAAAAGAAAGGAGTAAAGAAGCAGCAGTTTGTTTGATGGCAGTGTTGTTCTCTGGTCTGATAGGAGTTGCAGAAGTTCTATAGATGTTGTTAACTCCTGAGTCAGAGGTAATAGGAGTAGTCCATCTGGAAGAAAATCAGTGGAGAATAAAAAGAAAGGATAGAAAACAGTAATGAAACAGATTCAAGTACAGTGATGGACAGGTTCAGAGTTTAGAGGAAGAGAATGGGTTTAAAAACAATTTAAACTTTGATCAATATGTTAGTTTTATGAGGAAGGAATAAACACAGTATCACCCTTTTTTAAAATATAAGATTGTGTTTCCGCTAGCATCTCAGGATAAAGCATATAGTAGATACATCAGAATGATATTAAATGCACTGTGTCTGTCTGTGTGTCTGATAAGAAGGAAAATCTTACCCACATTCAACGCACACAGTATATATTTGCACACCCAGCTCTCATTGACGAGCTGTTTATACACATGGCAACAAGTTTTTTTGGCTGTACCACTCCATCATATGAAGTGTGTCTTGTGCATTCTTTTGCTCACATTTAGTATCTTCAGAACTTTGGGATCTGACTAAAGCCTTTTTTGTGTTTGAACAAAGCTTGACAATCATCAAACGCTTGTACCACTGTTCCTTCCATATGATACTATGACTGTAAAAAAAGAAGAGAAAAGCAGGAAATTCTGCACTGTGTGCATCTTTTATTTCTAACAAAATTGTTGTATTTCCCAAAGCTGATGTTTTAAGTGTAAGTATTTTGAAACCTGCATTGTTTACATCCATGTTAACTGGCCTTCTTCCTGCCTTTGCTGGTACATTTTCACATCACATGTAGCTTTGTGATAAACACTGACAGAACGTTTATCACATTGCCCATGTGTGCATGTATGTATGTTCATCCTCCTGTTCTCTAAGCTTGCACTGTCCCCTCACTTAATTTGAATGTCTTCTTTGTGTCCTCCTGTCTGTCGTTGTGCTTTTTATCTCTATGTTTTAATTTCCAAATAGTTGGTGAGTCCGATAGATACTATTAAATTAAGAGGTATTCATGTTTCGTGGTGTCATGCTGGATCCATTTCATTATATCCTCCCTTGAAACAGCCACACACATGCAGACACACTGTGACAACAAACAAACTGTAGTGTGGTTTGGCCTTCTTGGGCTTACTGTTGTTATGTGAGAATTAAATACACTGTTTCATTCACAGTTCGCCCATGTCTTTGTTGTAATATTTTTGATTAGCTCCAGGATCACCATGTGAGACAGTCTCTTACTTTCTGCATTTTGAAAATGATCATTTGATGATGACATATAAAGTGTAAACTTGTGGGGTGCGTGATGCTTAACAGTGCCTTGTCACACAGAGAAGAAGCTAGCTCAGCAATTTTCAGTGATTTTGAGTTTCAAGGTTGAGTCATCAAACGCTGTTTTCTTTGTTGCTGCAGAGCCTGTTGCTGCTCAGAAAGTTACACAGTGTTGCTTGATGAAGTGATTGCATTTTATATCCAGCGTCAAAGGTCAGCTCAATGTGATACTACAATGTTTTGCAAAAACACAGAAGGAGAGATTGTGACCATATTTTCTAAATTGATTGGTTTGCAGAGGCATATAACCATGAGATGGTAATTGTAGTTTTTATATTATTCTTTATTTGAATGTCAAACAATGTATGGCAAACTTGTTTCATGAAGAAGTATGCAATAAGTTTCTTAACCTTCCTAGCATGGAAGTAGAGGAGAAAGGATGACAAAGAAAGAAATTCTCGTCAAACTGATTTATGGTTTCTGATGTTCATCTGGAGACCAACAGTGGGAAACAGTTCAGGAGGTTGGTGGTGGGGGTGGACCCATGTGTATGCTGTGAGTTGGATATGACACAGTGCTATGGTTCCCACATGCTTACACACCAATTTTTAGATGTCCTGTGCTTTCTTTACCCTCATTTAGCTTGAGGCACCATGAAAAATTCACACCAGAGGAGGACGGCAGTGGAATTCTGAGAGGAGATCCTGCACAATATTGTCAGAATTACAACAGTGAAAAGAAGGCTTGTTCCTCTTATGAGAGGAGCTGTATTTAAGAGTTTTGTATCTGTATAATTTTGCAAATGCTGAGCTGGAAAACAGATAGAACTCTGGGTTCAGAAAATGAACTTTGTGAACTTTTGAGGCAAAAAAAAAAAATTTAAAATGCAACGTTTAAATAGCAGAGAGGAGAGATTAAATGAGCGTAGACATGAAAATGGTAGGCTCAAGAAAATTGTTCTTGTCATTCAGAATAGAAGCGGTATCGTCATGTCTCAGGCTGAAAATGCAATGGTTGGCTTGAGGACTGAAACTTAAGAGCTTACAATGATCATGTATTCTGAATTGTGCTAATGACTAAAGTATAGAGTCAAACACTAAGAAATAATTCTACCCTAAATGCTGTGCCAAGGGTTTTTCTCAGTGAGTGACCCTGGTGTCTTTATTGCTGAGTCAAGCCAAGAAAAAATGAGATAGCACCAGTACCTTTTTAATGTAATGATCCAAGATTAAATATTCTTTGCGTTGCTTTGTGTTCATCTCTGACCTTTACCATTGATGTGTATGCCACAATGTTACAATGCAGTGATTTTAAGTGACCTTCCAGGGGTGTGTTCAGGTTCGCTTACAACAGATGACGACTTAGGTTCTAAATTGTGGCTTTTTAAAAACCTCTGGTTATCTGACACTTTGTGTTGCTCTACCCTAGACTGGCTGAGATGTGAGGTGTCCATGTCACTGCATCTTCAGTGTCACCAAGATCAGTTACACCGAATAAGGGTAAGACCCGTTTGTCACTGGTGTTTGCAGGCATCCAGGGTTACAAAAATCTACCATCAACCTCAGCTAATATAATGTTAAAGTTTTATGGGTGATATTTTTCCCAGTGCACATTTACCTCTATGCAGGAGTGAGAGAAAACTTCTTGGATCAGTAAAGCCCTTTTAATGAAATGCATTTGGGAGACAATTGAAGTGAAGGGAGGATCATTACTGCCTCCATCTTGTCTCCTTTATCTATACGTGTTAGTGATGGAGCCTCAATCTTCTCTCTCACTGCATGTTACCTTCAGCCAAGTACCTCCAAATCTAAAGAGAAATTGATTGCATTGCGGGAAGAGGGGATATTGCATCGTATGATGGAATCAAGACGGTTTTGTACAAAGCTTCCTACACCTGTCACATAATCAGTTTCCTAGCTGGCAAGGACTGTTCAGCTTCCTTCGGTGTCCATTCTCAGTTTATTCTGTCCTTTTCTGTCTATGTTTGTCTCCTCTTTCTCCTCTCTTTGTCACCTTATCATTTTAATGGCAGGGTATTTTATTTGTCCAGAGAGGCAGGCAAGAGAAAGAAAATGTGGTGGACATGAAACAATTCCTCAATTTATACAAGTATCAGTGGATATGCAAGACAGTTGTTAGCCCTGGAGATAGTTTTTGTCAGTCTGGCATACAATAATGGATGCAGAACTGAAGCTGGATATTTCCAAAACCATGAGGTGTCCTTATATGCCTTTGTTTTCCCAGACATGTAAATTCGAGTATTTTCTCCTGTTCCATCTCAGCACACATCTCTGTCTTGAGGAAATCTTTTAAGATTTGAGCTGTTTTGGAGTCTTCTACATTTTCTATCTCTTTCTATCTCTCACACCTTTGTGTCCTTTCATTGTCTTTTTTGCTCTCTATACCAAAGTCTGCAAATGTTCTTTGTAGGCTATCATTTTATTCCTGAAACTGGTGACCAGCTTGGGTTCTTTTTCCTGATTGCCATTTTCTAGCCCTCCTTACCTGCTCCTGACCTATTTCTGGCATTTCCTTTCAGCCCAGTAGCTATCTCCTCTCTAAAGCCCATCAGCTGTCCCTAATCTGCCTTGATTTCCAGCTGTTCCTCCATCTGGCAGAAAGGCACTGATTCTTTCGTTCACCTCCTTCCAGGCAGCCTGGCTTGTCATTTTGGTCCTTCTGAAGGCTCAAACCTCCGCTCTCATCTGAACAAGGTGACCTGGTAGGTTTTTAATCTCAATCTTCTTTACATTGTATGCTCAATGTCAACCTGTTTCCCAAACTTAAAAAATTGGGGATACGACAACAAGACTAAGACCTAAATAATTTCAATTCATTGACAAAAGTCAGTATATCATTACATGACTTTGCTTTTTAGTGCAGTAAGCAGGTCTGGCAGGTTCTATTTCTTTGTGTATATTGAAGCCACAAATGTCACAGTCAGTTCCACCAAACTTTCAGCTTGACGTAAGCAGAGAATAGCAGGCATGGACAATGTAAGTGTCACTGAATCCTCTCCATGTACAGAGAGCATTAATAAATGCAGAACAGCTGTGCTGGCAGGTGGCAGGCAGACACAGTCAATCAGGTAACAAAGTGGAGAGGCAAGAAGTTTTCTGAACCAGCGAGCCTGTTGAATGAACACTGAACACACAGAGACAGTGAGAACAGAGAGATTGAGGCAGAGGTGAAGGGAAAAGGCAGACGGTGCAGGGCATCACGGACACAATTCCATCCTGAGGGAGGTGTGTACGAAGTGGTTACCAGCTCAGTTTTTACCTGGACGATTCTTCCTTTGACGCCAGGAGGCTATAGTTGGCGTCAATCACCTGCTCAGCAGACTGACAATCCATCATGGGTGTCCTCAGAATGGGGAGGAAGTGGTAGAAAGCCAGACTGCAATAAATATGCAAAAAATGGCATATTGTTATTAATTCAGCAGAGCTGGGCTAGAAATTGATGCAGGTGATTTGTCTACCTGGATATTATTGACTGTAAACTGTAGTGAATATTGTCATCTCATTACTCATAATGAAAAGGTAAGAAGTATAACAACGTTCTAAAGCAATTATCCAGTCCATGAGATTTTAAAAATCCTAACACTTTCTCTGTTCTAAACTCTGACTTATTCATCATTAATTTCTTGACATCTAAATAGTCCTCTTGCTGTTGCTTTAGCAGATTTTACACAGAAATCACCCATCTACAAGATATGTCACTATACAGTTTATTTATGCAGTGTAATAAATCACCCTGACACACAGTACCCTTGGCAACCTTGGGATCTTTTGATTGAAATTCTATTTCAACCTCCAACCCTCCTTTTTTGCAACACAACTCATATTAGGTAACCTAATCTCCACCAGGGAATCAGAGGACTGTTCAAAGAGTATAACAAGGTCTGCTGTGACAAAAAAAAAAAGATAGCAGAACATTTCATTCTGAATAGAAGATATCTTGGGGATTAATATAATGGACTGGAATATTAGCTTGTTGAATAAATTTGTACATAGATTTATTGCTAATACTCATGTCTTCATAGCTGTGAGCTGAGTGTTGTGCCCGCCGCCTCCACTGTCTCTGTCTATGGTGCTGAACCGAGGCTGACTGCGGGAGCTTGTGTGGTGCTGCAACAGACATATTGCTAAGTGTATGCACACACAGAAATTTACAAAGTAGTTGATCCTCATTCACCATCCAAGGATCAGTGCTATGTCTGAGCAGCAAGATGACCACTACTGTAGTCTAGCCTAGTTTGGCATTTCTTGGACCTACTGTCTTCCTTGGCACTGATCACAGACCTGCTTCACTCACCCTGGAATAAACAGCAAGAACATCAAAACAGAGTTCAGGCCCAGCGGAACATACTAAGAATGATTATTTTATTCAGCTTCACACAACATTCTTAGCAATATATTGACCTAGTTAGAATTGAATAAGGTAATTTCACCTGTACTTCAAATCCTAATTTCTCAGAGTACTTTGATTTGTATAAAGTGTGGAAATTCGAATGGACTGGTAACTACCCACATGTAAATAGCAAGATGACCACTTTCCTTGGATTGTTAATAGGTTTGTAAGAATAATTTCCTCACACTCATGAAAATAGCAAATTCTATTCTGCATCACAGAGGTTACCACACGGGTCACAATAAATTTGTATTTATGGCTACTGAGCTGATAAAGGCAGCATGTTAAAAGTTAGAGTTAGGCTCAGTCTTGGTGAAATGGCACTAGTGTTTCACAGAAGCCTCGCTGAGACAAGACACTTTTTCTCAATTACAGGAAAGAAGCGCTTCTGCATTTAAGGTTACATACAGAGACACACACAGAAAAAGAGAATAGTGTATAATAATGTATGAAAACTGGCAGTTTGTATGCTGGCATAGTCTTTAGATGTCATCCATCTGATTCGGTGTGTGAATTGTTGTTGCAGGTTTGACTCAACATGAAACAATACATTGAATTATCCAGAAGCCAATAACTGGCCCTGGGACTTATATACATATTTATTGGGTTAATTCCATCCAAACTTTTGCTTTGTTTCTTACCCCTAAGTGCTCTACTGTCACATTTACTGTAACCTGCCGGCTTTTCCCTTTTGCCTTTTTGTCATGAACATTTAGTCTTTGTCAAAAATAATGGCCTGTTGTGCAGAGATACCATCCAACTCTGGTAAAAAGAGGTCAGATGAAAAGATTCCTCATCAAATTGTTAAAATGACATTTAATAAAAAGAAAGAGACTTAACATATACAGCATAAACACTCAATTCATCTGCATAGTAGAATTAATAGCTGCGGGCTTCCCACTTGTGCTGTTATTAAAAGCTGGTTACAGTAGATGTGCTTTGTCTCAGCAGAGTGACACAGCTTCTTTATCGGTTCTGAATAATTCATGACTTGCCCTACAGTTTTCCAACATTTAACTGATTGATGGTAAAATGCGCAGCACCAATTTGCACACTGTGTTCTGAGTATATAGCACCATTCTTTTTATGGTATCTGAATTATTAAGTGTTTGTCACTTGGTGTCATATTTTCCTTCTGCTGTGTTGTGCCATCTTTGAATCACACCTGCTCCAGCTGGGTCCAACATGCCTGAAGAAAAGTTGTATGTGCACTAATGCCCGCTTGGAGGAAGATTTGGACAAAATGGGAATATTGTTTTATGCTAATGCGTCTTGTGCCATTTATCAAAGCCTTCATATTGTATAGACCTATATTGAAATGTAAGCACAAGCCACGCAGCAAAACACTGCACATTGTCCCATAAACCCGTGAAGCACCAAATCCATCCATCCTGAGATTCTAACTGTCATTGAAGTGAGACAGCCTGTATACTGTAGAAAATCATGCTCACTTTCAAACTGAATGAAAATATACAGCCCAAGTGCGCTCCATAAGGCCAAAATAGTCTCTCACAGGAGAAGGTCAGGGGAACTTCAGAGGCTTGAAGTCATACAATATGTATGTGTCAGAATGGGTCTCCTGTTTGTTCTTGTTCCTAAACTGAGAAAGGTTATTTTCTGCATTCTGTTGTATGTCTACAGCTTGATAAAACCTATTGATGATCAGCACCTTGACCTAACCAAGGTACATTTGCAGCTACCAGAATCTACAGAGACAGTGATATGTACCACTTAAAAATGGTTATATGATTATAAATCCATTCCCATGCGCAGTCTTTCTACACCATTATGCTACTATGATCTATTCTGTCAACAGCTTGAGTGTCCATCATCAGTTCTGCAAAGAGGACTATCATACAGATGCCCGTGGAAACTCATAAAGGCTCCTTTCACAAACACTGTATGGTTCAGAAGGATAGTAACATGTTGGAAAATGTCAGAGCTCATAATTATACAAAAGCTCCTAGTAGCTGGTGGAGGTCAGTGTTTTGTTCGAGGGCTGCTCATAGCAGCATGGATAATATCTTGGCTCCTCTGAAGATCACTGAAAACTTCCGAAATTACTTCTGGTTTAAGTGGATTTTCAGATATTCTGGGGGTCTGTGGGAGCAGATGTATTATCTCCCCAACAGCCCAAGAATCACCATGCCTGCCTGGAACAAGACCAATGTTTGTACCTGGCCAATTTAGTCTACTACACTTGATGATTATACATGCAGGATTTTCAAAGGTGAGCCTAGAGGCACTACATCATTAGACAGAAGCTGAGATTCAAGCAAAAAGTGTGTCAACAATGTTCAAAATATGCCTGTCTTTTAATTTTATAATTACTTTTTCAACATTTCTACTAAGTAAAAATAGAAGGAGACTTGTAGCTGACTAGCTTGTAGCAAAAAATTAATTGAATTTAAAAAGCTGAAAAGAAAAACTGAAAGCTGCTCAAACTTTGCAGATCTCTGCATTTATCTGTACTACCATTTGATAGACAGACAGACAGACAGACAGATGAGAAACAGAAAGCTGATTAGTGCCTGAAACCTCAAACTCTTCACACAATAGTAAACAGTTCTTAACAACAGCAGGACCCACTTTAATTATTTATGGCTTTACAACCATTTGAGTAGTCATTAATGAATATTTGATCACGAGTTTGTAGCTGTTTCTAAAATATTTAATTTAACTATGAGAAATATGAACAAGGTCTTCAGAATAAGACATGGAAAACTTTGATTTCCGAAAGGCAAATAATAACAATATAAATGATAAATGGTATGAATTATATCAGAATATGTCGACAGTACTGCTATATAATAATTGACTACATATAATTGTTTTAGCAACTAATTGGAATAACTAGTTATCATTTATTAAATTCAAATATTAAGATAGTGATCATATTCTAAGTTTTTGAATTGATGGTGAGGTATGAGTCTTACAAGGCGACTTATCGTTATCAGCTTTATGAAACAAGTTAACAATATCCGAAAGATATCTCCATGACAACCCTTAATTAACCTTGATTTATTCAAGACACGCCTTCAAAACCCCGCCGGAGACAATAGACTGCTCTAATGTCTGTAGGCCCATTGAGCTCAGCTAATAACCCAGAACGGGCTGCTTGAGTTCCGCCTCTGTGCAAAATCCTCCCTTGTCTCTAAACCACTCAGATGGCAGCAGGCTGTTTACAACTGCACACCAAACAGCTGGAGTGATGGAGTGAGGTCCAAGACTGGTTCCTCAGCACTTGTGCGGTTCACACCGCTGCTGCTGCTGAGCTATGTTGTTTTACTCTTGAGGTATTATTTTGCTGAGGATAGAGCTTATCTTCGAGGTCAAGATTTTACCTGCGGACACTGACCTCGTCAGGAGACCAAGTTTCATCCAAGAGCGTTGAGTTGTTGGACCTGATAAAAGGACATGTATTACTTCTGGATTTATGGCGTCTTGATCCTGGCGTCGCTTTCCTCGGATTTCAAGGCAAGGATCGACTGTCATTACAGATATCAGGACTGGTCTACGAGAGATTAGAATTTGTGTGTTGATGCAGCTTGGAGTGTTTGGGGATTGTTTGGAGAGTACTGATTGCCTTGATAGTGGCTGTGGTTCAGGCTCATGCTAGTGCGTGGCTCGTTGAGTTCTGGCTGTTGCGCGCACCCAGTTTAATGCGTGCTTGAAATGTTAAAACCTGTGTGGAGACAACCGCCGGTGCGCAGCGGGTGGAGGTGTACGCACATTTACAAACTTAATCAATGGAGGGCTGAGGGTGAAATGTACAAGCACATCTACGCAGAGACTGAAGTCACGCCTTGTTATGCAGGACGACAGAGCAATTAAGATTAAACTGAAACACTTGCCAAATGTTAAGGGTTATGACGAACAGGTAAATTGTTGACCAAGCAGTAATCTGTTGTATTTTGTGTGAGGGCTTCAATGTAGGCTCATATGTTAGCAGTCTCTCATCCTGGTGAAGAGGAGAGCTTAAAGTTGGTGGCTCTTTTTCAACTGGCTGCTTGACATTTGATAGTGTGGATTGGTATTTTATAGCCATATGCTCATACTAGAGTATTTTATGGAAAATGTCAAACAAACCTCTGGTCAAATTAATCTAGTTTGTCTACAGGCAAAACTCTTAGGATGCTGATAAATACCACCCAAGCTGGTCAAGTGCCAGTGATCATCTGGCCGCGCTATCTGCACCAGTTTAAACCCTCGCTGATGTCTGATGGAAGTGTTTTGCTTAAGAAGGCTGGTGACCAGCTGCACATGCTTACTGCGTCGGTCCACCAACATCAGACAATCTCTGCTCATCAAAAAGTCTCATGAGACCATCAGTAGACCAGCAGCCAGCGCTTTTTCTCATCCATTGTGGCTTTATGTTCATGGAACTCCTTGCAAGATACAGTATAGATTTCACTAAATGCTCCAGTCACTCTGTAAGACTGAATATGTGAAATGGGAAATTCCACTACCTTGCAGAATTCAGAAAATACAATTGCAAGCACAATTGTTACATTCTCTTCTGGAGTCTGCCAGTCTTATTTAGCCTAGGTTGAATCTCTTCCTTCATTTACACTGCCTGACCCTCACAGATCTCTTCTCACTGTACTAATAGAGCTGATTTGGCCCATCTCAGGAGCTGAGAGTTGAATCAATTATTTTTCGCCTCCCACAGGAACACACTACCTAGAACAGCATACAATGTGACTACATATTGGATCCAGCCTTTAACAGTGTTCTGATGCTGGCAGACTGCCTGATGGTGTGAAGTGCCAGATGGGAGGGGAGAGAAAGAGAGTGAGAGTGTGGGAGACAGGAGGGGAAGAAGGATGGAAAGGGAGGAGAAAGAGTGACAGGTTTATAAGAGAGAAACTGATGAGTTAGAGAGAATTACTTGAAATTAGGTACAGGAAAAGGCTGACTGTGTTGCTTTACATTTGCAATTTAAAGGCCAGCAGTAAATGATGCTCTGTTTCCTCATCCATTGTTCTACCGCTTCCTACTTTCTGTAAGTTACTTCCTGTGTGTTTCACTGTCTTGTGCCAAATGCGTGTTTCTTCTGTGTCCTGAATATAAATAAGCAGCTAAAGACAGTGACTGAATGTATCATTGTGAAATTAGTAATGATACCACTGGTTTTTGGTTGAAGCAGATGGTGATTGTCTGCCTAACCACAGTCTCGACCTAGTACTGTAAACTCTCATCTCTCTCTGATCTTTCCCGCCCCACGACCTTTATTCAGCTCATGCTGAGCTTGCTGCCTGTCCTGGAATTTCCGAAAGCAGCAAGATTTCACAAGATTTCTCATCTGACTGAGCTCTCTGCCATCCCGATCCTGGTTAACTCCTAGAAACCGATAACCAACCATCTTCCATAAGATTGTTAGACAGTCTTCTTGGTCAGTAACCAACAGGTGACAGCAGTCATAGAATCAACAGTCAATGAACTGTGCTATCTGGTGTTGTGTGTCATTACTGGGAGATCCATGCAGAGAGGGTGTCTGTCACTGAGCTTCATTACATCTGGGATAACAGCAGCTGCTTCTCTTTCCTCCTTCTGGGTGTGTTTTAGTCTTCTCCATCTTCCACAGCTCAGCAGCCTGTGTGTGTGTTTCTGGATGTTTGTAACACAGACTAACACTTCACACTGCAGTCCCTGTGAGTTCTAAGAGGATCTCTGCTTATTTTCTAGGAATAACCCAGTCAATTGGAGACCTTTGACTCTGTTGCTTTTCTGGTTGTTGCATATTTCACAGGCTGGACCCGGAGGGAAAGTAAAGTAGCGTCAGTTTATGTCAGAGCCCAGTTTCACCAGTTCGCCTGTATTTTTACTGCTAAGGTTAGAAGCTAAGCGATATTTAATGAAAGGTTTTAGTTTTTACATCCCAAGTTGCAGAATAAAAGTGTAGAAAAGACTGCAGCTTTAAACAGGTGAAGTGCTGGATAGGTTGTGCTTCAGTGACTCTGACATCTTTGAGCTGTCAGAGAATCAGCCTCAGAGAGCTGGAGGGCCTTTGACAATATAAAGATGTCAGTGAGGTAGGCTCTTTTTCTTTCTTTTCTCAGACTTAGGACTGATTTAGAGACATGAGTTATATCTGGCTTACTTGTATATCATGTGACACCACAACCACACCTGTCATTTCTCAACCTCCACCAATATAGAAACAAAATTAAACTGATTATATACCATACAGCGTTATGATTTCTTGTTTTTGATACCAGAAACTTTGTTCTTCAGAGTCATGTAGACACACAGTCCTGTTTTCTTTCTGTTGATAGTTTGACAAACACTTTTTCCCTCGCTCATGACAGTCTCTTTCCTATTCTCCTTAAAATATGCATCTGCCCACCAACTGAAACCAAGCTAAAGCTCCTGTTGTTACTTAACTGGAGCTGTACTCTTCAAAGAGCTGCTTTAATGCTTTGATCTTCATATTTGCCTCCTCATCAGGGTACCAGAGAGTCCCTCTCCTGATGGCTTCATTTAATTAATTAGGACAAATGACAGAATGTAGTTTTCATTAGCAGCTGCTTTTCACATTACCTTCACAGTGTATGTAAGAAATATATTAGAACAGTGAAAGATACAGACAAGGGGGCAAATGATCTTCAATAAATTCTGGTAAATTCTTGTGAAGCTTTATGGGATGATGTGACTTCTGTGTCGCAGAAAAACAAGATGCAAACAGCCCTTGTTTAGATAAGGCACAGTGCATCTCAGCCTTTTTGGACAACAATTCAACCAAAGAGCAGCACCTTACTTCATGCTTTCCTGCAGATTCCAGACAGTGATTTGGTACTTTATCCAGTTTCCACTAGTGGAAATTGCCAATTTGTTGTGGTTAGAAACACAGTGAGTTGTATGTTTTGTGGAGTTTACAGTTCTTTGGAGTAGAGGAAGCCTGTGGGAGGAAACAAGAGCTTAGATAAGTGGACAGCAAAGGCTCAGAAAAATTGGGCTGGAAAGAAAAGATCCACCCTGTGGAGGTCTGCCCTGTCTGGAAAGTGTAGTGTTCAGAGGCAGTATGCAGGCGAAGAAGCTCAAATGCATTTAAGGACACAGATGATCATAGGAAAAAAGGGGGGAAAAATGCTGCTCTGATTTTCAATCTTTGATTCGCTGAAATGATCAGAGATCCAAATCTGCTCCCATCTTTCTGCTGCTTTTTGTACAGTTTACTGTCATTCACAATCTTTTTTGCCAAGGCAGAAAAAATCAGATGTCCATACTTTTTAATTGTAGTTTATCTTGGTATTACAAAGTATGTCTCTAGACTTCTCTAATGACTTAATCACTGAGATTTTGTTCTTGTATTCCTAATAAACATTTGGGTCAGTTTTGGGTTTCTGTTGAAAGACACTGATGATTTTTTTTTTTTTAAGGTTTTAGAAGAACAGTTGTGTTTACATGCGTGTTTATTACATAAGACTGTGACCAACATTTTAGTCAACATGATGTCAGAATAAACAGCTACCATTATAAAACTACCTAAGCAGAATGAACAGAGAAAAAAATATGCTGAGACACGTTTTGCTGTCTCTGTCCTCTTGTCTGTCAGTGACGCTGTGGGCAGGGCTCAGGCAGCTCCCTCAAAAAAGTACTGATAAATTTTCATTACACTCACTGAGCTGATTGTTTTGGATGCCAAGTCATCATCTGAGCAGTGAAAACCTTCGTGCTCCCAGACATGAAAAGGAACAATCAAACAGCAGTCTGTAGATATTTCCTCTTTCTTGCAATCATATACAAACCATCATCCCAGTGGGAGCTCTGCCCTGGAAATCAAATTGAAAAACTGATTTTCAGACCAAAATGGAAATTAGTGAATACTGTTAAAACTTTGCTTCTCCACAGTAACTTTCAGTCCCAGTCTTCACAATGTGGAGTCTTCCACACTAACATTGTTCTGACGATACATTTATGTCTTTACAGCTTTCACAGTGTTTAGGCCTTCAGTCACATTAGGGTAGAGCTGCACTATTACCATGAAGCACAAGCTAGAAAAAAATCTTTGAAAGTGTTGAAAACATCTCTAGCTGTTGTTGTTCAGTAAGGGATGACACCCAACAAGAATTACAGTCTGCACAGAGGAACTGAAAGAAGCAAACACAGGAAACACTATCTAATGATTATGAGTCATTATGAGCTTGTGTTGGATTTTTACATGTTCAGATTACAAAGAGCCAGAGGTAGAAAAATGGAGAAATGCAAAGAGGAAGAAAATGAAAATCATAAAAGCAAGGTGTGAAAAATATTTGTTTGAGAAAGGTGGGCAAGATGAGACTATTTAGAGATGCATAAACCTTATTTTGCAGAAATCCCTGCAAAGAAAACACAAAAGGAAATTAAAGCTGGAGAGACACTGAAGTAATGATTGTAAAACAAATCACTGACATTCAGAAGTACATATTTGCTGGCAATGTTTTGCAGTACATGCAGCGTCACTGATAACTCTGTCTTATACAACCACTTAAATGGCAACAGAAAATATAGATGGTCTTATTCTTTGTATCTCGTAAAGTATACAGCCTCAGAACATCCCACAGGACAGAGTCACATCTGTAAAACTTTTGTCCGCACACTGAGCTGCTGTCCAAGGACAACTTGTAACCATAAAGTGTTAGGTCATAATAAGAGTCTTTGATAAAAACTGCTTCCACTGATACTTAAATAATTAACATGATGTCTGAGAAGAGGGCTGACTGTGGGTTTAGTCTTTCAGTCTACAGTTGGATCAACAGAGCTGTTTGGAAGTGGATATGATGATTCTTACCAGGGTTTTACCATCTTATACTATCAGGTCAGGTGTGGGCACGTGTTGTCAGTATATCCTGTATTTAAAAACATGTCTCAGTCTGAGTGCTGTTTGATTTCACAGGTTTTTATTCCAAAGACACTGACTCAACATTTTAATCTCAACACATTCAATTAAATCTTTGTCGACATGTTTGTGCTTTTGTACTTTCACTGCCAAATGACTAAACAATCAGCTGTAATTGGATCCTGTTCATTGTATCTGAGATAATACTGCACTTCAGTATGAATCATTTCTTTTGACTTGGCTTGTCTTCCACATTCTGATGGTGAAACCACATTAAATGAATTCACAGAGAGGTTTTGAAATTGGAATACAAAGCTAGAGTAATAAAGCACAGCTGTTGGAAATTTCAAAGAAATGAACTTCCTTTATTTCCAGCTTGAAGGCAGCCATAACATTGATGCTTGCCTTTTATTAAATTCTGCTGTTGAAGTGAGTTTTTTCTTATTTCCATTTGAAAACAGCAAACTTCAGGGGAAAGAACAGAACAAAAACTATGTCAGCAAAAAGGTTATTGTATCTGCTTTTGTACTAGAAAATAATGCATCAAATCAAATCAGACTGTATATTTGACACAGCAGCATCTCAAGGCCCAACAACACTGATAATAGACATCTGTGTGGAGGGAAGAAAAAAGGAAAGGGAAAAAAAGTAAATGAACAGCACATTTTGTCACTTGCTTTAATGCTGGTCTCTTGTCTGGCACTGAAGGAAACAATTTAATTGGATGTTTGTTCAGCTTCTGACATGGATTGTATTGTTGTTTGGTCTTCTATATTGTAACATTTGCTCTCCACTCTTCAGTCAAACAAAATGGAGACACAAAACTGGAGGCCTGAGGTTTTGAGAATCTCTCTCTCTCTTTTCTTCTTCCCTGTCACTACAAAGCGTGTTCCCTCTAGTCTAGTTGTTCACTTCTCTCTGGATACAGTTTTCCACTAGCCTCAATCATAACTACTTCAGATGCATTTGAATCAGAACGAGGGTTTAGCACTAGAGAGAATTTCACTGGTTCCTCTCGCTGAACAAACTGATGAGAGGCTGATGATTTTTTTACCACTTTTACTCACTGTAGCTGTTTGTCTGCCTCTTCTGGCTTCACAGTCATCACCATGATTGAGTATGTGATGTGTGCAGCAGTTTCATACGGTCAATGTATCCACCGTCTGCTTGCTATAGTAACAACTTAAATTAGCAGCATTAGCTACTTGTGCTGTATTTGCGTCACGTTCGACTCAGTGTGTTATTGTCTGTGGGAATCTGTGTGTCTCCTCATTAGTTTTCTCTCCATGCAACAGGGATTACAGAGTCGACCCACACACGAGCACACACTAAGCTCTGTGCAGCTTTCAGGTTGTCATATGTCTCCTGTGTCATAAGAAGGAAGTTGTATTGAATCAGATTGCGGCCTCTTCAACAGCCTCTAATGATTTTTGAAACTCATGGCATATTCTATTGTCAGCATCAGATTGGCCAACTCAGTCTGTGGGGATGTAGCACCTATAACCTGTGAATTTGTTTCTGTAGCTGTGTAAACACATTGGTGATATAAAACCTCTATCCAACGTTGATACAGGATCATAAAGGGGTTTATTGTATAAGAAGACATGAACCCACAAGTGGAGACTTATTGTGTAATGACATCAGGGAAGTGCTTTGAATGAAAAAAGTTCACAGACACTTGTATCCTGCATGTTGAATAATGATGCTAAAGGTGTACCCAGTGTATCAGAAAGTGATGCCAAGGAGTCCTGACCAAGCGTCTGTCTGTGACAAGCTGGAAGTGAGAATGTGTTTGACAGTGAAATATAGTCTGACCCAAAGAGCAGACTGAGCTGAGATAAAGCTCTCTGTGGTGTAAAGCTGGAGACATTTCCCTAAACTACTATGCAGCTGCTCCACTGTTAAAATGAATTTCCCCGTGGATTAATAAAGACCATCTATCTATCTAAAACTTGCTCATTTCAGGAAATCAGGTAGGCGTCACACCAGGTTCCTCATAGTTTTTCGCAGCAAAGCTATGTTCGCTCTATATGTTATTACCACACTTTCCACCAGGTTGTACTACCGCAAGTCTAACAGTAAATCTCACATAGCTTTGTACCGTAGTCAAATATTCATGTCAGAGAGAGACTTAGTCTGTTTGTAAGATCTGTCAGTTTGTGAGGAGAGCAGAGGGAATATGGAAAAACCATTCATTTTCAGCTTATTTACATTTGTCTTTTTTGCCTCAGAATTGACTTACATTTCTACACATGATATGCAGCATATTAATCAGTGTATTCACTGAAGTGTGTAAGGAGCTGTGGTTATATATTATATCTACCATTTATTTTAAATATACTGTCTTCAACCCATTTAAATTGTTCCATCAGGTTTTCACTGATTCATTATTTTTAATCATCCTGTTCTATCAAATTTAATGAGTTGATTTTTGACCTTTCATCAGTGTCACTTGTTTGTTAAAGGATTTTGTCATTTTAAACACTTAAATGACTGTAGTCGCCCCAGAATAGGATCCACTGGTTTGTATTTAGTTATTGAATAATTTAGCTACTTGTGTGGTGTAGTGATGTCCATGAGGCCTGGGTCCTGTGGATCAGAACACTATATGATTAAAGAGAGATCACAAAGAGCTCATTCACTTAAGCAGTAATCCAGAACCACAATTCTCTGCTCAACCTCTTTTTATTCACTCTTGTTTTGAAATGTAAGTCACGTAAACCAAATCAGTCTCTATTTAAGAATCACATTTCAGATCAAATGCCATGCAACCACTTCAAACATCTTCAGAGAGCAAAGAAGATGAAGAGGAATATGAAATATCTTTTCCACAATCACCTTGAGTCATTGCTGAGGAAGATGTGTCAGAGCTGGCTGGGAGCCCAAGCTGCTCGTCACAATGATCCACCCACTGGTTGTAGAAAGCTGCACTGAGTTCAGGATTATATTACCACTGACAACAATGGTGAATCTCTGTTTACTTATTGATGCATTTATTTGGGACGATTAAATGTAAATAAAGAATGTAAAGTGTTGTCCTACAATCCAGACAAGCGTAGGTTTGATATTACAAATACTTAAATCTGCAGTTACTGGAATGTGGCACCATTTATAAAATATGCATCATGTTCTCAGTGTGTGAAAGATTACAGCATGTTGATCTTGCTGAAGTCCTTTAATATTCTTGGTAAATCTCCACCCTCTGCCTACAGAGAAGGTCAAATTCTGCACTGACTCACATGACATCAATTTCTTTCTGTTTCTGTGGACAAGTGGCTTCAGATCTGGGAGATGCTGTGACTCCTGCTGTAGGGGGTGAGGCTGATAAGAACCGATAAAACACTCTGGCAGATGTTCTGTAGCTGTAAACCTGTAGAGAGGAAAGACTGAGTCTGACTAAAGAGTCCAGTCATATCTCACAGAGCAGAGGAAGAAGACAGCAGCAGGACCACTACTGTAGATCAGGATCTCCTAACAAAGAAAGACCTGAATCAATGGGTCTGCTCACATGACGAGCGCTGATAAAAAAGAGAGAGAAACAGAGAAGAAAGGGAATAACTTTAGATGCCAGATTCACATTCTTTATATTGAAGTATCTGCTTGACATTTCTAAAAGCAAAGCTCACAGACCTAGCTCAACATCAGAAACCCTGATATTTTTTAACAGTGACGTTATTTCTGATGCTACAATAGTAGTTACAGCATGACATTGACAGTAAGATTAATGTAATTAATATAAATGAAATGTGTAGATGACCAGATTTGGTAGTCTGTAGATGGAAATAATAAATTAGGTGATGACAGTGTTTAGAGCAGATCTGTAGATCAGAGGAAAAGATTTATGACTTGATGAAGAAATATATGTTGATCAGAAAGAGCAAGGACATTTTTGTCTCTGCAAGGACATCTGTTGTTTCTGTTTCTCATCTTGTCACTCTCTCTCCCTCCCTCCCCTGTCTCTCTGGTTCATCAAGGTTGTCCAGTCTTTCAGTTTGTATGCAGTTAATGATTTACTGAGGTGACTCTCTCTTGAAATTACCTCATAGATGGTTGCATTTAGAGTGCAGAGAGAGGAGGACAGAGGCACAAAGACAGATAAAGAGAGACTGTCTAATGAGATGGAGAGAAATAGATTTTATTGCCGCCCTTTAACAAGAGCCAGGTTTACTCTCTCTCCTTCTTTCTCTCACTGTCCCATTCTTTCTCCTATTCTTACCACAGGCTTTTTTAATGAACCCTGATAAGCAGTGGCAGTTATTTATATGGTAATTCACCAAAGGAACACATAACACATTAGAGCACCCACAGTTTAGTAGAGTGGAAATGAGATGTTGTTTGTGTGTCTGTCTGTGGGGTGTCTTTGTATGTTTGTGTGTTGCTCCACGTTGACCTTGTGACAATATTATGGCAGAGTTTGAAGCTACATTATACTTTAGATGGAATATCACGTGTTGAAGATGCCTAAGCAACATTTCAGGCAACGTGATGAGACATAGTGAATGCAGAACAGCTCACATGACACTAGTGAGGTGTTGTAATCCTCATATTGTCCAGATTCACCTCCCCTTTGTGCCTAGACCTCAGCAGCATATTAGACTTTTAATGGGATGCTTTTGTAAACTGATTCATTCTCTACCAGCTTTGAATTACCTTTAGTCTACATGCAGAGGGCCACATCCCAGCAGCACCTAGCAGGAGCATCAGCAGGTCTTCACATCACATATTACTTGAGTTTTGATTTAACTGAAAATATATTTGTGTGTGTGTGAGAGAGAGATGATACTGTCTATAGTTTGGCCAAAAGATAATCAATTTATTGATCTTTGTCTTAGCTCCAGCTTCTCATTGTGTAGATTCTCTCCTTTTCTTTGTGTTATGTGAGGAGCTGACCATGGTGCTGAACATCAGTCATCAGTCATTTCATCCTTTAAACTCTTTTGCTGCTTGACTTTTGCAATTCAGGCCTCTGATATTTCTTGTTTTGACACAGACTCATATTCTACCTCTCCTTCCCTCAACATAGTATCACCTCATACTTGACCTTTTCAAAAACAATTTGTTAATCATGTTATCAGCCCTAATAAAAATATAATTTTTTGGTGATTCACACTGCAGTCACTGAACAACAGAGCTGTTATGTATAATAGTTTTGTGAAATTAAAAGATCAGATAGCTTTTTTCTGTTAACATTGCACTCATCTTATCTATTGGGTGGTCAGTCTGCTACAATAGGCATGTAATAATCAATACTGTTGTGTGGCCTATGATATTCAGTTCTTGAGAGTTGTAGATTCAACACCGGTGATTTTAGGTTGCATGGTACTTTGCAGATGTAAAATATTAGCATGGTATATTGATGCTAACTATAGTAGACATCTGATTACACTGTAAGAAATCTGTAGGACCATTTGGCAGGCCACACCATTTCCCAGCTACAGTATTATACTTATATTCTAATCTCTGTTAAGATGTCTGTTAAATGGAGCATCCTAAAAGAGATAATGTCTGGGGGTGGCCATGGTCACTTATCTCTGTTGTCTGATGTTGATCTAAGGCAGTGCACTGTGGAACTGCCCATAAGTACAACTAAAGTCATTAACTTGCAGCCGTTTGATTAAATGTAGGCATAAATTCCCACAGGGAATGACTCAAGTACAACATTGTCTGATTAAAGCTGCTGGCCTTCTAATCGATAGAGAGAGGAATTGTGGGTGGAAAACTTCTACATTTACAGTAGAGGGTTGGAAGGTGGGAGGAGAAGAAACATCCTCATGTGAAATACACTGTGGGTTTCAGTAGTCTGTTATTGTCTTAGCAAAGAGAAATGAAATAAACAATAAAATAACGATAAAATATTTTGTATCTTCTGTCACTACACAAGGAGCTAAAGATTCATGAGCCTCAGCTATTTCTGTATGTTTATGTTCTACAGGGATTTTGCTTTCTGTTTTTTGGCAGCTGTGTCACTGCAGCGAGTTGAGAGCAAACAGACACAGTGACAGGTCTGTAGACACTGACTCAAGGTTCATTCTCCACAGGTTGTGTGACATCAGGGTCTGTAGTTTTAATGTCGCGTCAGTGTTACAGAGTCAGGAGGCTCCAGGCTTGGAGAGGTTAAGAGAGACACAGCAGGCAGGAGGCCAGGAGAGAGCAACACAACACAATCCACTGCCAAGGTTACACACCTCCACAGATACACACACACACACACACACACACACACACACACACACACACACACACTGTGGCACTGCCAGAGGTTACTCAGCTGCTGGGTATAAAGATTCTCACCACTGAAGCAGCTGACTGACATTAACGGCCTCTATCCATGGCGATGGACAAGAAGCAGCCTGTCACAGCAGGAGAGGGCAGGATGGGAACAGTGCGGGAGCAAAGAGCCACAATTGGTCCCAGAAGTAAGATGCAAGGCTGGCACAGGCAGTGATGAAGGTTTAAAATGACAACCTGGCACTGTGGATCTGACTCCAGTCCCAGAGGAGAGAGGCTGTCTAGACAAGGGGCAGAGAGAGAGTGGGCCTCATGTTCAGGTTGATACAGTATGTTTTATTCAGCACTTTGCAGTGGTATTACAGATGACCCTTTACTGTGCTGTGATCACTGTCATCCATTTAGCTATATGCTCTGATATCCCTCTGGCATCCTGCCTAGAAACATGCCATACAGACTACTACAGACCACTACAACTATTCAAAGAATAATGATCTTGGCATATCCTCTGATCGAATTCTTAAGTTTGCTGCTTTAAAGCTTGGTCTGAACATTTAACTCCCTATTGCCAAGGCCTTGAGTATAGCTACATTGTTGACTGTATTAATGTGATGAAATTGGAACGTTGAGAAACGGTTGGTTTCCTTCTGGCTACTGGCTTCTGCCACCATGAGCTCACACTTACGTAGTTCTAGAAGCTTTAGAAAGATTTACCTTTTAATAGTTTATTTGCTGATGTGATGTGGAATGTAGCCTCAGGTGAGCCCCGTCCTCACCTTCCAGCCATGCCTTTGACGAACTCTGCCTGGATGGTGTGGTTTGTCCCGAGAGGCTTCACTGTCACCTTCATTTTCAGCAAGTTCAGATGTTTTGTATAATTTTCACAAGCAGGAACAAACAGTAGGAATGGAACTCAACATAAATATTTATGAAGACATTTGAATAACATGATTTTGTTATGACAAAATATCATTTGGAGAAAAATAATGATAGAATGATGTAGGTGCAGAAGAGCTGGACTTTTCTTGGGAGTAATAACTGGAATGTATAGTTAAACTGTACAAGAAAGTGTCTTGATTTTGTCTGAGGGAGGCCCACAGTGTCAGACTCGGACTCAGAATCTGATCTGTGAATAGATTTACAATTTGTTGTGTTGAAGCTGTTTTCGTTGTGGAATCATTAGTATCTTCCAGTAGTGCTCCAGGTGCAACAGCAACATTTCTCATGTTAGATACTCATCCTGTCATCTCAGTTTGTAACTGTGCTGAATCTACTTTCCTCATCACCCAGAGTAGAAAACGAGTCGGGGAAGAAAACAAAATCAAAACCGAAAGCAAACAGAGTGGAGTTGGAGAGATGGATCTGAATAGATGATGGGAACTATGAAGAGAAAGGAAGAGACTTATAATAGAAGCAGTTAAATGTTTTATTTAATTTGCTCAAAACAAGTTCTATATTGCCCCTCACAGCAGAATCAGTCTCGACAGGAACAAAGGTCTTTGGTTGTTGGTCTTTTTATCTTGTTCAGTGTTTGCTTTCCAAACCATCTTTACTGTCTGTATTTAGTAACATTAGCCAGGCTGAGCTCAGAATGAAAAGACACCAGTTTCACATCTATTAACAGCTTAGCTTAGCTTAGAGGACCTCTTAAAAGCTGTTTACTAGAAAAGAAAGACATCTTAAAATATGATCAATTAATAGGAATATGAAGCATGAAAAGGTTTTCCACAACATGAAACTGCATGAGTTATGAATGTATAAAATGTGAACAGATTCCTTGAAGGTCTGCGGCTGCCACTTGTTCCTGTTCTGCAAGCCTCACACTTTTTGTAGACAAATGCAGTTTGCATATTTTCTGTAATAAAGAGAGCAGTTTAGCAGATAGTGTTATCATGGGAGAAGCTAATTTGAATTAGTAATGTGACTGGATAACACTCAGACTCAGTCATCCATTACATCCACTCAATGAAATGTAGTTTGACCAATACACAGAGCAGTGGAAGGAAGCTGTTCATTTATTAAATGTAGAATTTATTCAACATATTTTAAATAAGCCACCTCAGTCAGAGGGATTTAAAGATAAATATATATAGTATTTTGTATGTCTAATTAATTTCTGTCAGAGATTTAACATCTCTTTTTAGGGTTGTCCGTGAGACAGTGTGACTGTTGCTCTCCAGGAGAAGCAGCAGCAAACAGTAACAGGTCTGACCATCAGCCTCTTATGAATCACTGTAGTGTGAAGTGCTAACATGCTCGGCTCCATCTCTTCAGTTTTGATGGTGCTTCATAATCAGCAGCTCCCTCAGATATGAGCTGGGCTCTGAGCCACATGATAAACAGTAAAGGGGAGGTCAGAGCGAGAGAGAAGGATAGATGTTAAAATGAACATCGCATGGGATTTTCAAGTGCGGGTATGCCATGTGTTTTTTTTTTTTGTTTGTTTGTTTGTTTGCTGAATGTCTGCTGTACTGACATGGCATGCAGACTAACACCAGTCAGCTTCTAGCCTTTTCTTTTGTTGGTAACACTCTTCTTTTGATAATTAACATTTCCGTCTCTTGACTCAGAAAGTGTCTGAAGGTGTTAAAGGCTTAGTAAGTCTAGAATTAAATTGTTCTTATTTCAGCTCCTCACATTATTTTAGCATGCCCCCTTGCTGTGTCACTTCACATTAACCAAAACACAAACACAGGTCTCACATTTTAATGAATCCTTTTGGAGACTGAATGAGAATTTTCCACTATCTGTCCTCCTGTCTGTGTGTGTCAGTAACATGAATTCCAGCAGCTCTGTTTATCCCTGATCAGCTTCATGCTGAGCGGGTGAATGTTTGAGTGTTTGTGCAGAGAACTGTCATCTTCCAGTGGAATCTTTGCTACTGTAAGTGGCGATAATTTGTAGCTTCTAGCTCTGGTTGCTGTCAGTGGGACAGATCTGCTGGTGTGACAGGGCCCTGCATTGTGCAGAATAACATCCCGCTGGGAGATGTGTGAGGTTACACAGCCTGGAGTCACCAAATGGCCTATGAATAACAGTAGTCATTTTGTGTGTTATCTCATGCATCTCATGCTATTTAAAAACAACCCTGTGAGATCCTGTTGGGTAACAGTTCTACATCAGCCAGCAGGACAAATGAAGGATGGAGATAAAACACTGACATGCAGAAACAAGTGTAGGAATTAGTTTCATTATAATAAAACCTCAGAGAAAATCTGAAAGGGACAAACCCTGAGAGAGAGGCAGAGAGAGGCAAAGATCCTGAGTCATTCCCATTTAATGAAGGAAGTCATTTGTTTTCGGTGGATATTATTCTCAGTGAAAGCTCAGCTTCTCTCCTCTGTTCTGCTTGGTGGAACACAGATGATCACATCATGCTGTGTATGCCAGAGAGTGAGAGGTTGAAAATGACTGGTTTGTCTTGTGAAATCAGCCCCTGTTGAGGGGAAATTATAAATGGAAACAACATTTTGTTGAGTTTGTTCAGCCTCAGCGATACATTTACTTTCAATGAGCCTTTAGACAGGCTGGATCTTCACACACACACACACACACACACACACACACACACACACCCAAGAATGAGAATAATTTCTGTTGCCATCACATACTCATGACAAGTCACATGACAGGAATTAATTGATGAAATGAGTTTGCGAAAAGAAAACATTAAGTTGACATTGTCATTTAGAAGCCACGGCCTTGGTCTTTCACCACACTGGAATTGTTTTCAACACTTTGAACATTCTTTTCTTTCTTTATGAACTGAATTTGAATAGCTTGTTAGTAATGACAAGCTGTGTTACTCATAACATTATGTTTGGAATTAAGTGTTTTATTTTATAAACCAATTGAATGTGTTGCATTTGCATCCTCCTCCTCACGAACAGTTTCTGAGCCGTTTCTCCGTAATAAGTCTGACATTTGGAGGAATTTGTCAGCTACAGTAACCATTAAGGGTTTAATATTTAAAATTATAGAAAATCTGAAACGATTTGCATGCTCATCAAATATACATCAAAGCCAAAATCAGCAGGATTTCCACCCTTTAACAAGCATAAACATTTCCTAAACTCATCCCACTCAGTCATGTTTGTTGCTCATTAGCAGTCTGTGTCTGCAGAGATCATGTCTGCCTGATATTCCTGTTTCTGAATATTCAGGACATTTCTTGTTGTCTATATGATGTGGAGCTAAGCACACAGAGTCTTAGTTATGTTGACAAGCCTCCAGTGGTAGAATCGTGCTTAGTTTACTGTGTTTAAGGTTGCTTTTGTTTCATGATCTAAGTCATGATGATGTTATAGCCACATGTTCTAATGAGCTGCTATGAGTTGGTGTTGGATCATTTCATATTCAAGCCCTTCTGCGTACTGATACTATATTTGCTTTGCTGTCTCCTCACACCAGCTACAGTAACAGCTGTCAGACAAATGACACAGAAGCAAACTATGTTTGAGCTCAGTGATCCAATGATGGAGGTGAATCTGTCAGAGGTTGTAGTGCACTGGCAAGTTGTTACATACACACACAGTCAGAGAAAGAGAGCAACATGTGTGTTGGTGGGTGTGTGTGTGGGTGGGTGGCGGTGGCGGTAGTCTTCAGTGTTTGTTTCTCCCCTGAGAGATTCTCTGGCTCCACAGGAGTCCTGCCACCATCTTGACAGCCAGAGGAGCTTTGTGTGTGTGTGTGTGTGTGTGTGTTTGTCTGTGTTTGTGTGTGTATCCCCTGTGAAATGTGAAAATTACATTATTTTACACTCAATTACTTTCAAGGCTGTCAAAGTTACTAAACGTGTCCTGTATCATCACTGTGTTTGACTTGAAAGTGTAGCAGGAGAATACAAACATTTTAAGTTTATGTACTGTACAATGTATTTCAATCAGAGGTTTGTTGATGTACAGTAGCATAAACATCATTTAACTCAAATATAGATCACAGTGTAAGGATAATACTATTCCAGAAAAAATAGAAACCTATAAAGTATAAAAGAAAGACAAAACATTATTTGAAACCTCTTTCATCTTTATACATCATTATACTTCAATTTAAATTTCCAATATTCACACATTAAATTGCCTCAGTTCAGCTGTAAGATTGACTTGTCAGACACACAGGAATATTAAGTTAATTATAGTGAACTAATCACAAAACTCATTAACAATGATCAGGTGATTACTTCAGGCTGGTTTATGTAGTCTTAGTGCTGTTCACTACAGGAAAGAGATTTACATAAAACCAAACTTTTGAAACTTTCTCTCACTCTCCAATATAACCATGATATACAGTGCTCTCACTCTCTCTCTGCCTCTCTGTGCAATCATGTAGAAACCTCCTTTTATGAAACTGTGTGATTCAGCTTGATGTAGACATTACTATGCAAATGAGAAAAGGCAGAATCATCTGCATTGCCAAAACATTGCAGGCTTCAGGCACAGTGAAGGAGTAGTCAGTGATAGTCTCTCTAAAATCTGTTTTTACAAACACTCACTCCTTGGCGGTTTGTTTGCTTTGTGTTTGTGCATAGCTAAACTGAGGATGTGATTTTGTCAAACAACATATGTATTTTGTATCTGTGTCTGCATTATTTCTGCTAAGTGTCTCATCAGTGTATTTACATGCCATCATATTACTGAGAGTAATTCTGTTTGGACAGTTAATCCATTTAAATGTCATCAGTGTTAACATATTCATCTTTAGCTGTTCAGAGAATGAACTGGTCATGCCATTGTCAAAGCGAAGTGAAGGACTCTTGATAAGACATCTCACATTCACTTAAACCTCTGTATAGTAATATTTGACTTAAGATGTTTGATGAATTAGACATAGAAGCTCACAACTTGTTCGAACTATTAATGCTTTTCTTCAGTTAAACAGAGAGCCTTTCTGCTCTGTTCTAACACTGAGGTATTTGATGTTAGGAATCAGATGGATTTTCTTTTTCTTTTTTCCCCCTTTAGCAAAGCAGTTCTATGCAAATGTAGACCCGAACCCTGCAGCCCTCAATTCAAATGAAGGCCACATCCTCACATGATGTGAACTTTGTGACACAGTGAAGTCAGTGTTTGTTCTCTTGGTCAGCCAGAGGGATGATGTGTGTCCCCTCAGTGTCCAGTCCTTGGTCCTGTCCTCTCATATCTCCCCATGTTCTCCTGTAGCTGATCCAAAGCTGGACAGCTGTCCTCCCTCCCAGTGTGTCTTCTGTCAGAGCCAGAGGGCTGGAGCTGCTCTCTTGTGTCCTGTCAGTGGTTGGACCTCAGTTTTCTCTGTCTCTTCTCCACCAGACTCCCCAGACAGAGCAACCACACACAGACTGACCTCCATCTTCTGTCCTTCAAACCAGGACAAACCTTCATGTCTCCTTCAGTCATGTCATTGTAACTGCCCAGATGTCTGCTTCAGCAGATTAAGAGAGTTTTGAATAAGATCAGCCACATTGATGGTGATATTTTACTGCAAATGTTCAGAACTGTCATGGATTTAATATAATTCAGTGCCTACAGATGGGGCATTTGTTTGTAAAATATTCTTTCATATGTGTGTTGAACTGATCATGCAGCAGGTTCAGTCCAGCAGCAATGAGACAATGTCAAGTCAAAGTTAATGATGTCTGACGACACCATCAGTGTCTTATTACCTTACAGTGGTGATGCAGGCAGTTGTACTCAGTTGCTTTTTTTAGACAGACACTGCGACTGTGTGCTGATGGACTGCTCTTTGGAAGTGTTTCTACTTCATGCTTCACCTGCTGTACACATACTATAACAGATGTTTCACAACAGAATAATGAGTTTATTTTTTTCTGCTATAGACGAGATAGGCAGCTATATTCTGTTCTGGCAATTTCTGTTGAATAAAGCAACAATTAAAATCCACCATCTCTCCTACACAATCATAACCTATTCATCTCTTCTCAAACAGAATATACTCTCCCCTGCTTTGATTCACATTTGACAGACTCAACATGAGAATTCTCCAGAGAACACCTGAGGTCTCTGCTTTTCTAATGCTGTGTGCAGCAGAGAGAAAGAGAGAAAGAGAGATCTGTAGGTGGTGTGGAACATACAGCATACAGGGCTGTACTGTGACATTGTGTTTGTAAAGATGTTAATTAAACACCAGAGGAACAAGAAGGAAGGTTACAAATCTGCAGGTCAGCTTCTCCTCTCCTCTTTTCTGTTGACTCTGACCTGACACATCCACACTCACATCGTACAGGACATGTGTCAGTGACCCTGTGTGGCTCAGACAGATACATTTAATAACTCACAAATGCATTGTGTCAAATGTCGGATCTTCTCTGGACAAGTTGGCTGTTTGAGCTGAATTCAGCGTCAGAAGTTATTTTGAGACTCAGGTACCTGTGTGTGTTTTCTGCCCCAGACAATCAGGAGCCTTTCATGTTGTATAGCTCAGGGCTGTTGTACTCTCAGGCATTAAGACAGGCTTATCAAAGGGTTGCACTGATGTCATACTCTCTCTCACACACACACACACATGCACACACACACACTCTTTCTGAATCACTGTTCTTCCTCTTACCTTGCAGATATGGTGCAGTATTTGAAATGTGCTGGGACTTGTCAAAACATTAACAGTTTTAATATTTAACGATGATATTCAAAAGTTGACCTTTGAATCTGATGTGTGTATGTCAGTCACTGTACAGTTGAATAAATAAATAAGAAACTAATTATTTTCACTTTCAGAATGGAAAGTAATTTAGTTGTACTATATTATTCTCAGCATAATAAAACTGTTATTACTGATGTGAATCATGTTTCATCATAAACAGTGTAGTTATTTTAGAGGAATGACAGGATGCTGAATTGCTGGACCGGGTGACAGTTGAGTGCTAAAGGAACTTGATATAATAACATTTCTTAAGATTTACTAGATTTCTGATTTCACCTCTTGATTCCATGCTTAGCCTTATCACTGTGGTCAAACAGATAAGATAAAACTGTAATGATCCTCCAGGGGGAAAGCAAATCAAAAGGTCATGTGTCATAGCATTTTATAGAGCAGCTCTTGAGCCGTAGGACTGTCTCCATTTGGTGTATGTTTGTGTGTATGTGTGCGAGTGTCCTCTCTTATCACTCTTTGCTGTTGTTAGTCAAAATAGACTATGAGCAGGTGAAGCCAGACTGTCTGATCTAGAACAAAATAATTGGCCTCTGAACAGCACGGCCACTGTCTTGCTCTGTTTCTTGTTAGCTTAGGTTTTCTCCTTACACATAAAAGTGTTGCTGAAGTTTTGGTTGTTCTTTTGCAAAACCCTTATTATATTCCTGTTACCCTTACATTCTTCCTCATTATATGTTGGCCTGCCACAGTGTTCAAATACCTTTAGATCTAACAGTGTAAAGTTCAGCAGAGCCCAAAGTTGTTTGTTGCACCATGAGAAAAAATCTGCTATGTAAACACAGACTTTTACATTTGTTACATGCTGCTGGGATGTAGAAACAGGGTTTATGTCTCCAACAAAAGTAGTGTTAGCTTCCCTGATATTAGCTTTATTTCTAATTACTGGACCATGGGGAAAGTTGTTTTGCCATGTGTAAACACTTTAAAAATATTCCTGTTCATATGAATGTAAGTTTAAGCTGGTTAATGTCATGCTAAAGCATAGCACATTACTTTAAACTGCTGAACCTGCTGCTTTTCTTCTTCTGTTGTTGTTCTAAATGGCTGAACACAGAATCCCAATAAATCCAGCTGTTTATCAGCCTGTTGACAATCATCTTTGTTCCTCCTCTCCCTCATTTATGAATAGGCACTGATGGCTCTTTGGTTGCAGCAGAAAGGTAATCGAAAAGCAGTGAGATGAAGCTTATTGTCTCATTTCTGTTAGGTCATGACTTGTGCCTTTGTAGATATAGACTGTCTTCATCTCATTAAGTCCGATTTCTTTTTCTTTTTTTTTTTTTTTACCATTAGTAATCAGAGCCCTATCCTCTCTGTGGACTGAGAGCCCAATGGCAATAATACCACCATTTTAAGTGAGTCTGAACCAGAGACCATCAGGCACTTTACCTCTTTGCATTTATCTTCTGTTTATCCATCCATGCAAACATCTATTTATACTGGCTCAGATAGCTACAGCTCTCCAAACAAATGACTCATTAACAGCACAGGTGGCTTGGAGACAGTCAGACTAAAACAGACCAATGTCTTCAGGAATATTGATGCTTCTAGCTTCAGTTTTGGGGGAGCAAAGTGTATAAAAAGTACAAAACAGTCATGAATCAAAAACTCTGTAGAGACACACATAATCAGTCGGGATCTGGTGTGATGGAAACCACTGGGATGGAGTCACTAGAAATAGACAGAGGAGCTCTTTATTCAGGACAGAGACCAACAGCAGAGGAAACTAGAGCTCCAGGAGTCATTAGCATCAGAGAACAAGTATCTGTAACTTTACTGTAAATGATCCACTTCTGGAGGTTAGTGCACAGAGTGGAGAGAGCGCTATGTAATATAGTGTCATAAATTTGGGATTTTAGCTAAATATGCTGCAGATATACTCCCTAAAGTGTTCTGATACTTGATATCAGGAAAGTCAAGTAGCTAAAATGTCAGTGAACCACATTACAGCTTACAGGCTCTTGTATTATGTAACATGTACCAAAGGCACGTCTGAATGATAACCTGCAGACCTCCAGACGTGCCTTTGTATCACCATGTGAAGATGAGGTTGTGAACCTATTAACTTGCTCTTAACTGGGAGAATAGAGGTCAGCACATAAAGTGCAAATGTCAGAGAGAGAGAGAGAGAGGGAGAGGGGCATGAAGCTGGCTCTTGAAAAACTTTCTTTTCACACCTCAACATTAGAAAGCAAAACAGAGAGCACTGAACCTGGTGAAGTAATGCAAGTTTGTTTTGAGGTTCACATTGTGACTGTGGAAGGGGAGGGTGTGTGTGTACATTTGGAATGAGACTGTTTTCCAGTAAAGTTAAACAGATTGCCACTGTCAGCATTGTCTCTGCATACACTTACAGCCTTTCCATGCTCTCTCTAAATAGAATAATGCAGATGCAATATTGACTCCACTCTAATCATCAGCTTTTTACCTCCAGCCACATTCTGTGGGTTCAGTGAACCAAATTCATTCCATTTTGTGACTGGGCATAGACAGATACACCCCAAAGATCACCATAAACACTCACTGATGTTCAGTGTACTGTAAGAGAATCTGGGATATGGAGGTGGATCAGTTCCTTGTCTCTGTCCCAGTAATGATCACACAGACACATGAGCTGCTTTGAGCAAAAAGGAGCAGGAAGAAAGCAAAGCACATTTTGATGTTCACAGGAGCAGCAGGATGAACTCTGTCTCTTTCCCAAACTCTATATTTTCTCTGCTGCAGGTCTTCTCTCTTCTCCACTACGTGTTAGTCTTTCTCTTTCTTAAAAGTTTAGAGACACAGTGTTAATGTAGTACATGTGTGAGACTCCAGGGTACATGTTAGTGTACAGCCTTCCAATTAAGTGGAATAATTGGTCCCACAGAAATAGAAATATTAAAGCAGTAATAAATCATAACCTGTCATGTTATGAAGAGTCCCTTGCTGTTGCAGACACAGTGATACAGCAGTACATAGGAGAGTTATGCTACACTTATCCACACACCTACTACAACAGTGACACAACCTGACAACAGTTAACAATAGGTGTACCCTAGCATCTAGTTTAAATCCAGAGTTGCAAACTTGGAGTCACCCCCAAATTATTTGATAGATCTTTTACAATACAAATGTGTTCTGATGCTGTAATATGTTCGTTAATATGAGTGATACTTCAAGTCAAATCTTTCAATTTCATATTCTATGGAAATATGGAAATGTGTGACTCCTGTAGTCACAGATATTTGATATATCTGTATAGCAAAGATGAAAATAATAATAATGTAACCCACACATAATTCAATAACCACAGTCCTGGTATTATCATGTGGCCTCTTTAGAGATTAAGAGAAACACTGAAACAAAATGCTTCACTTACATTCATAGACTTAAATAAGGTAATGAACTTGGACTTGACTGAGATCAAGATGAACTTAATTTCTGCTGTCTTACTATCAGACATGAGGAATGAATAAATATTTCTCTGTAATTAGTTCCCTGTTAAATCACACTGATTTATGATGGGATATTAGTGAAACTTACTGTTCTATAAAAATGATTCCAAGTGTGGATGATGACTGATTCTTATCTCCTACTTCAAGCTGCCATTTCTTCCCAAAATCATGTGATTGTGTCATGAATAATGCATGAAAACATGCAGTGAGGATGTCAGAGCAGAGATGATTTACATTTCATCTGCCTGACCAATGGCCTTTGCAGTTTTGACTTCAACATGAAACAAGACTTGACTTGTCTCTGAGAATCAGCGTCTCATCTTCTCTGACAGAAAAATGTATTTCCATTGCTTCCGTCTAACCTTTGCTTTGTTTCTGTCTTTGTGATGCTGCTGACATGTTTTAATAGAAACAGTTTTCTTCTCATCTGAGTCTAAATACAAATGAGCAGTGTAGTGGGAACTGGTGCAGAGTATAAATTAATTTTATCAGGGCCATAAGGTCTCATGTGCCGAGGAGAGAAACTGACAGATATATAGATTTAAAATGAGTTAATGACATATGGAAAACACTTTTGAAATATGAACTGAATATGAGACACAGGAGCAGCATAAGACTTGACTGTAAATGCTGGAGATATTTGTCAGTTATTCAGTGACACAAGTGCACTTTGCTTAGTTTTTACCAGAGGCAGAGGCATTTTGTTTTTGGGTTTTTGGGTTGTCCGTCCGTGTTCTTTAGATTTGGCATGAACATTCATTTAGACTCAAGGATGAAAAGATTAGATTTTGGTGGTCACAGGTCAAAAGTCAAGGTCACAGTGACCTTGTGTTCTTGTGAATACAATCTATCAAATATTATTATTATTATAAATATTTGCTTGTTCTCATAGATGAACTGATTAGACCTTGGTGGTCAAAGGTCACTGCGACCTCACAAAACCTCTTTTTTTTTAACTGTTAAAAACAGGACTAAAGGGTGAAATCATTCCTCTGTTTTTGAATGTGGCAGCAACTTGTAATTTGGCAAACTACCAGTGATAACCACTGTGATTCAGTATCATTATCACCACAGTAACAAACTGTTTACCTGCACACTGTCTTTCTCTAACAAGGTTGTTTGGTAATTTATTGACGCTGTTGTTTGGCAGAGAGTCTTTAATGAGAGTAAACTGGGTAGAAGAATCAATGAGAAAACTCTCATATTCAAATCGCTGGTTCTCCATAACAAACGGCAGCTTCAAATACACTATGTTTATGTAAATGTTTACCAAGAAATACTATATTTTATCAAGTTCATTGGAGGTTGTTTGATGGAGTTTAAATGACATTTATGACATTTATAACTGACACATTCATCCTATAGTTTTATGGATTTACCAAATGTCAGGTGAGAGAGGCTAAAAAGAAAAAACACTGAAAATATCACACATGACCTCCCCATACCTACACACTCACACATACTCTCTCTCTCTCTCACACACATGCATATAAATAAATATAGGAAATAAATTAGTTATTCAGTTAAAAACCTGTTGGTGAAATGAAACCAGACAGGAGAGACAGACTGCACAGTGCTGAGGAGAGTCCTCCTGCAGAGTCACATGTACAGTTTGACAGTTTCTAATAATGACTTTAAACTGATGCCAGTTGCAGAGCATGTGAATATGACAGTGAGGTGACATGATCCAGTTCTCTCCACCTCTCATCTGATAAAACATCAGTACTTTATTTTAAATGATGTAACATTTGAATAACATGCTCAGAGTGGGAGTTAAATATGTGGGAGTGAGTGTTTGTCTGGTGAAGTGGTGTATTAATCACTGTGATGGAGTGGCTTTACTGCTCTATGGCAGGCGTGTGTATGTGTGTGTTTGTGCGTCTCTCCAAAAACCCAATGAATCACTTTCAGCAAATCTTGACATGAACAAATCAGAAGAGAATAAAACTGTTATAAACAAATTACTTCATTTACTACAAAGAAATAAAATCTCTTTCTCTTGAAAATCCAATTCATGTCAAGACAGTGACACTGTGTTAAATGTGTTAATGACACTTATTCACTTTTTGAGACAAATGTTTATGAAATAATTAAGATACATCAGTAGGTTGGTTATATTGTTGTTACTAACTGCGATGACCACATAGATATACCAGATAATGCATACATTTTCTGCATCGTCCCTTTCATATAATAACTTTCTACTTGACTTTAAATTTGTTTACGATTATATTGTTGGTCTTTGCATGGTCATTTAATCTATAGTCTTTTTCCTTCTCTCTTTCTCTTTAAAGTCTCCCGTCTTCCCACCACAGATGTTCTTACCTGAGGCTGCTCAACACAGGTTGAATTTAAATAGTTAATTAAAAGTTCTAAGTTATTAATTTCTTCAAGCTGGATGTTTACTGAAGTGATTAGGTTGGGAGTCTTACCTGAGGACGCAGCAGCAGGAATCTCAAGAGTAAATCATCAGTAAAATCAAGATATTTGCATTTGTCCAGTTAGCCACCTCCAGCTAATTTTCCACCTCAAGAATTTCTCTTGCTTTTTACACATGTGATGCTGTGAAGAATCAAAACTAAAATCAGAAACAAAAAGTTGCAGTATTTTATTTCAGTTTAGTGTTAAGATTGATAAAGAGAACATAGCTGAATACTGTGGAGAACTGATTAAATAAATCTGAGTATAGATCAGTTGGAGATTGGTTTCTACAACTGTGGGTTTCTCTGGTGGTGACAGCCTAAGGGCCACAGCCCACAGGGTTCACAAAAGCTGATCCTGATTTGTACATTCAGCACAGTGTGGGTGTTAAAATGTACACCTGGAAGGTGACCTCTCTTTTAATTGTTTAATAAACATTTTAGAGCTCCCAATGATTCATTTAATTGAGGTCGGACAGTCCTATTTATTTATCAGGCCAAGTTCCATTGTCTTTGGCTAATAGAAGTGTGTTGGTGTGGAGGGCACTTGGTTTGCTGCCTTGTTTAGCATCCCACTCATTCCTGAGTCTGGTTTCAGGAACCCAAATCAGTGGAAGGAAGGACATTTACAGAGAAGATGTTTTACTTGTTAGATGTTTGAGTGTATTCAGCACCAAGTCTCCACCTTTGTTCTCTCTGCTGTTTGTTGCACAGTGGGTTTTTGTGAGCTTTTATTTGTTGACAGCAGTTTCTTGCTGCTGCTGGAAATGAGGTTAATGAGAGCACTGAGACTGAATCATACAGTTCATTCATGGGCCTTGAAAATTAACTAAAGGCTAAAAGCTTTTTTAAATTTTTTATTTCAGTCTCTTTGTCTCTTTTTGTTTTCCATCTGCCCCGAGGGAGGACCTCAGGTTTTTCCGTTCAGCTGCCTCTCACAGTCAACATGTGAAGGAATTCCTCTCTGCTCTTTTCTGGTTTGACTGGACCCTCAGAGGAATCATTCCTTATATACTGTCAGCCACTTTGTCCTGTAAACAGGGAATTCTGGGAGCAAGGAGCCAGGAGGGGGTATAATCAAGAGTCAGAGCCATTTTAATTAGGTTAAAAGGAAAACCTCCCCTCCACACTTGGCATCACTGAACCAGTCTGTCAGAATCAGCCAGCTTTGTCTTTGTGTTGGCTGGCTCTGCTCCTTGAATCACTCCAATAAGTTCTGCTTACTCAGGCGTCATTCTGTGATTCAGGAGCTGAATAATGAAACTGCAAACTAAATGACCATCCTGTCTAAATGTCTGGCATGCAGAGGTTGAGCAAACCTCTTGAAATGACTTTCCTGTTGTTCAATTAAAGGCAGTCAAAATGAATGTCTGAGCCTCTTCTCTCCTCTCTTCACATCCTTCTCATTCCTGCTCTCACCTGTTGTGTACAGATCATACCTGCTGATGCAGAAAAACATTTTAAAAACATTTTTATATTAGTCTGGTCAAATATTTGTTGTGCTCTAGTAGCAGCAGTCTGATCCAAACTGAAAAATATTTACTGTTAGTGAATAGGACAGTGTATATTTTTTATACATCTACATTTTGTTCGCTGATTGTTACTAATATCGGACTACAAAGAGAAATATGTTGCACATGATAATGAGAATCACTTAACTGACTTGTTAAGGGTTCCCTTGGTGCAAATTCAAATTTGATATGATTTTAATGAGGGACAATTAGTCTAAAAGAAATGGCATTTCAGCAGTTTAATAAGGTCTCTGTTAGGTTTAATATGTGTTAAATTGTAATGAAGTTAATTGTAACTGTCCTAAGGATTACCTTTATCCATAGAGACAGAGTATACAGCTAGAAGCAGCTAAACATCCGTCCCTCTCCTCCATGCAGGAAGCTGTGTCAGGACTGACTCAGAGTCCGCACAATGATCCACTCCACTGGGTCTTAGCCATCAAACGTGTCCTCCAATCCCCCTCTGATCTCACCTGGTCCACTCCTCTGTGCTCTGAGCATCAACATTGAACCTCACTATAAACGTGTGTGTTCTATATTTTCTGAGTGAATGTACATCCACAGTTTACAGCAGCATATATACACTTGTATACTCAGTCATATGATAATCTGTTTCCAGTCATCAGTGGTGTTTATCTGCAGAGTTCATTAGGAAATGTAAATGTAATACATTATGCAGAAAGCATAAAGCTTATTGCTGTGAATCACATATTAATGCAACAGCTGCATAAAGTGTTTATACTAGAAAATGCTCACCTCAGCTTTGATTCTGTGGTGAAGTGGTAATGAGGCTTTTCTGTGGATAAACTGTTGCGATAAAGCATGTTATACTGTTAAAGGATTAATCTAATGGCTGTGCTCCATCAGAAAATTTAGTGGCTCTGCTGCTCTTGAATACTAAATTGTACATTATTGTCCAAAAGGCTCCTTTAGAGTCACATTTACCCCCTGTAAGGATCAGTGTTGTGACATTTATCAGGAATTTAAAATGCTTTAAATGGATTGCCTACATGCTTTTCCTCTTATGTGGCCTAATGCATAGCCTATAGCCAGAGAATTACAGATTTTCCTGCTTGGTGCTACAGTGTCTAATCTATTACAGCAGGACTTGCTACTCTCAACAATGTGAGGAAACGTTGTGTCTTTGTGCTTGTGGGAATAATGAGAGTAAGCCTTTTAAGATTAATGAGTGATTGTTAACGTCTCTTAGTTTTACCTGCTTATACGCCGTATTATGACCTCTGTTTCAGCTACTGAATGTGCTGTCTTTTCCTTCCATTTATGTAATGCAGTGTAGCTGCATCTTGCAAATTTGCAGTTGGTGAAACCATTTCTGGATAGTGCTTTACGAAACTGATGATGAGTCAAAGGGAGGAGGCATTGCTTTAAAAAGGGGATGAAAGGAGTTGATGTGATTTGTTGTGACTGATGTTCATCCTTCTGTTTGACCTCTGGGAGAAAAAAAGCTATGTTGTAGATTAGGCTGAGTGTTGTATATGTTTTAGCAGGTTGGTATGATGAGTCAGATATAGCTGTCCATGGGGCTGTAATATTTCTTCAGGATGTTGTAATTCTTGGCAATAATTGTGTCGGCAGCTCCGACAGTGTGGCCTTGGTTTGCTGTATCCTGCTTGTCTCTGCGTTTGTACATTCAACAATTAGTCAATTTGTCACCCTGACAGTTGGAAGGCTGCTTTTGCTCATGACAAAGCTTGTTGTAACCAGTCCTTGGTAGTTGTTATAGCACCAGAGAAACACCTGTGATCTGCAGCTAATGGAGATTGTGTCTTTTCATACCATTCTATGCCATATTGTATAGATTTTGTATAAAATATAAAAATGTATAAAATAGCAGCTTTACTCCTCATTTCTTGACCATACATGTTATGCAGTAGCCCTCTTTTCTTGAAGATCTATTCAGTGTTGTTTGATCATGGTGAGGTATTATTTTCTCCCCTGAGTGGAAGAGATCAGATATTCAGGCTCTTACAGAGACGAGTATTTGCATTACCAGAGTCTAATGATGTATTGATCTCTCAAAACTAAATTGTTCACAATTGATTTAGTCTGGAGAAATGTTTTTATTTTTTCTAAGTGTCTGTGATTATATATTTATCTCAGACAGACAGGAAGTAGCAAAAGCTTGCACAGAGGCTGATAACAAATTAAATGCATAGCAGCTGTTAAAGTTTTCAGTAACATAAGTCAATTTTGAGTGAGTCAAGGCTCAGATGAATTCGTGAGCACTCTTGGAGGGTTAAAATTCCCAGATTTTCACTGCAAAACAAGACCTCAGACCAGACAAAGTTTGACAGCATCACATTCTTCCTGGATTATAATTAAAAAAACATTCAAATGCACTGAAGAAAAAAGACAAAAAACAGACTAAAAATAAATAAGAGCAGTCATAATGAGCTTTCAAAGCCTGTGCAGAAGCTTTTTCCAGCAGCACATCAGAAGCTGTCTGTGCTTTTATTGTTTTGTCTTTACTCTCCTGTCAGAGAGGATGTCAGTGCTGCTCACTGTTCATACACTTCCACGTTGGACTGTAGTGCTCTGCACTCACAATGAGACTTTAATTGAACTCATACAGAGCAGGAAACACACACGCACACATACATAATGTGCTGGGAGCTGTGGCACAGATGTGGACAGGGTCTGCTGTTGTGATGATAAGGGTCATGCTGGCTGTGTTGTGTGTTTGTCCTCAGAGTCAGGAGAGGCTTCAGGAGTGTGTGTGACGCACAAAGAGGTTAACAGAAACACAGCAGGCAGGAGGCCAAAGAGAAAAACTCAACAACATCCGCTGTCAACAAAACACACACACACTGTCTGTGTTTGTACTGTGGATTAGAGAATAATTTCACCGCAACTGTTGTGGATCAGTCTGTTGTTTTTCAGTATCATGGTAAAGCTTCTGGTAAAGTTGGTTTTGATGAGATGCATGAACAATGAGTCAATGAATTCATCCCAGTTGTGTAATGGGAAACATAAACATCATGTTTTACATATACACAGAAATTTAACACACATCAACCTCTCTCACAGAAGACATGTTGACATGTCACAGAGGGAGAAGCACATGTGTAATTAATTACATTAATTGAGCTGCTTCAGTCTTAGGGTCCTGGTATATGACAAACTGACACACTCCCAGTAGAACAGCACCGTTATTAATGTTATTAGTAACACATTTTGACTGTTCCACTTTACCCCACAGGACAAACTCAGCTGCCTGCTTACTGTCATCTAATAATGCATGTGACTCAATCTGTTTTCTACACTTCTGTTTTCTGAACCAAAACAGTCATTTTGGAAACTGCAATTACAGCCTTTTGTTTAGTAAATAGCCTGAACTGTACAATAACCCAGCAGCTTGTTTGCTTTATTTGTACAACATTGTCCTGATGGAGGAAGAGGAACATTACCATTTAGTTCAAGCTAAAAACTCTGAGTCCACTGATAAAACCCAAACTGTTCCAACTGTGATTCTCTGAAACTGACATATAAAATGTAGGCGGGACTGGCAGACAAAAGAGGCAGGCCGTATTACCTCTAGAGGGGGGTGAAAATGAGAGGATATGAATCACCTCAAATACAAACACTGACAGACAACTAAACACGGTATTGTTTATGATTCAGTTACATTTCCCAGTCGCCTGAGGGCTTCAATGTGTTATCGTTCCAGCAACAAGCAGTGAAGGATAAATGATTCAGATTTTCAATCTGTCACTTTACAGGAATCTGGAGATCCATAAACCTCAGATATTTCAGCTGTATCCACATTCTGTGGGGACCTGAGCTTTCATTGTCTTAAATTCAACATCTCTCAGATGTCTCTCAAGTTAGATTTAGACAGAAACTCAAGTGTACTGCTTGATATTATGTTTTCAAATCTTGTTGCTGCCTAAAATGAAGTAAGAAACGTGTGTCCTCTTGCTAACTGTGGGGAGGGACTATATTTTCTCTTCTCTGTGCAACATAGTAGCAAGTCTAGAAACTCTCTGTGTGTACCACCCAAGCTTCACTCTCCACAGCTTGTTTGGTATCAGGGTCTGTTTTAACGTTAGGCTTCATGCTGGCAGAGTCAGGAGAGGCTGCAGGAGTGGATGTGATCCACAAAGAGGTTAAGAGAGACACAGCAGGAAGGAGGTCAGGAGAGAGCAGCACAACGCAATCCACTGCCAAGGTTAGACACCTACACAGCTACACACACTGCTGGTTGCCAGAGGTTAGCAAACTCCCAGCAGTGTATTTTTTTTATACAATTTCAGCTGCTGCTGTCAGCGGCAGAGCTACATGTCTTAACTAATTATTTTGAAGCATTTGTATACTCCCATGTTTTTTGTAACTGACCTTCTTTTCTCTCAACTTTTCAACCCCGACTTTTATATATATTTTTTGCTTTGAAATGTATCAACAAGTGTTGAAATAACAGAAATGGTAAACGGGGTGGCAGACCCAGCCAGGTGATTGGCTGAGGGAGAGGGACAGACATGAGGGTGATCATGAGAGCCATCCAGAACCACAGAGCAGCCCTCTCTCCCTCCCTCTCTCTCTCTGACAGACACACAGGAATGGAATACATTCTTCTTTGACATCAAACATCATTTCTTGTCATACATATGTAAGTGTACTCCTCAGTAAGTGCAGCCTTTTCCTCTTGAAGCATTTCAGGAGGTTAACTCTGATTCAGTGGCTCCACTCTGACTGATTTCATGCTGCATTTCTATTTGGGAAGAAACATGGAGAGAAAATGTGCAAATAGCTGATAATCAGCAGATAGTCTGTGAGTGTTTGGGTGGTACAAAGTGGGTGTAGGAGGACAGCAGTGATCCACTTCAAACAGCCAGACACATCCACTCCACTCATTAACACAGTCACACCGCATGACACCACATGGCGTTTGATGGTTAACGTAATTATTCAGTCCATTCAGATTAAACATAAATGAAGCAATTATCAAATAACCACAGTCCATTTAATTCTAATGTTGAATTCAGCTCTCATAACCCACAGCTGTTCTCTCTCAGTAACAGACAAACTGAATACGTCAATCAGAGATTTCAAGATACACTTCTCACCCATGAATAGATCATGCTAATTTCTGTGTAGATTTTTAGCTGGAGACGTTGTGGAGAAAGTGTTTGGAGAAAGTATTTGCTCATGGACACTGAATTTGAGTTCATTTCTTAGTTTCGTGCTCATGCTGACTCCCAGAAGGTCTAGCATTTGTTCTGCAAGCCTGACACATTTTGTAGATAAATGTGCATGCATATGCAATTTCTGTGCAAAAGAAAACATTTTGAATTGTTGTCTTCTCGTGGGAAAAGGAAAGTTTCATTATTTAAATCAGATGTTTTGGCATAATTGGTTGTAGTTGTTTAAGGCCTGCTGCTGTGTGGTGAGGCCACCTTGGCATTAACTTGTTCTTGCTGTACAACGGATGTTCTTGTTTGACATGTAAAAGTGTAGCCACTATGTCTGAATAATACGCACTCTATGATTCTAAAAGGTATTCAAAATATATTTATTTTGAGATTTAAATGTGTCACTTTAGATTAGTATTGGCTCATTCATTTCTTCATATTAGAAATTCAGTTTAAAGTGCTTCAGTCTATTTCAGGTCAGACTGACTGCTATATAGCTGTAATAACCTGCATACACAGTAGTGGAAGGTTATGTATGGCTCTAATACTTTTGGATGAAATGCCTCTATCAGTCTAATGGCTCTGTCTGTGTCTGATGTCTCTGTGTTTCTGGCTGTGTCCTTTGCCTCAAAGAGGAAAGGGATATATGGAGTCTGAACTGTGAAATGAATACATTGTCTGTCATTTTCTCTGTGCACTGGGCTAAAAAATTGTCTGTAATAACTTAACTAGCAGCCTGAGTTCAGATCACTGAGATTCAACAATTTTCTCACTCTGGCAGTCGTTTTATAAACATTATTGAGAATAAATTGTGTTCTCATCCATTACGAAAGTCTTCCAGACTCAAAGATAAAGATCTGGATCTGATAAGAGTTTATTCTCCCTCTCTGTTCTTCTGAAAATCAGCGTCATTTTCCAACACCTTTAAGTGTGATAGAGTCAGTCTGAGTTATAAATACCTGCATGGCTGTAGACTACATGGTGATTAGATATTGTATGGAGCAGGTTTCTTTTGAAGAACTAATTTGCACTGGTGACTGTTTCTTTCAGAGATGAATGAAAGCTGCTGTGAAGGTCATCCAGTCTGCTCTGTCACTGATATGGAAATTTTAAACTGGAGTGGAAAGTTTACAGGGTAATTTTAATATTGAAGTGCAGAAGATGAAGACATTGTTTTGCTTCCAAAAGTGTAACCTAACATTCTGGGAAGAAGCCTCTGTTTGTTAGAGTTGTTGTTTGTTAGATTTATAGACACAGTGGACACTGCACATACATCAGTGATGCTGCAAACATGGCAGTGTATTGACATCTCATCTATACTGTTTTCATTCTCTTCCCTCTGTATTTTGTGATCTTTTTTTTACCAGCTGATTCTGCTTTGAAGAATTGTCAGTGTGTCTTATTTTCACCCCAAATGTCTGAGAATTTTATTGGGTCCAGTGTTAAAATGAGATCTGCTAATGTGCTCATTAATCTCTGATTGCTTGGAGGGACTCATGAGCACTGGGCAGAAATGTCAGAGCAGCTGTGATCACCGTGAGCCTGGAAAGATAAATCACATTAATCATTTACACTTCTGTCACATTCTTATCTTCATTTTCACGCATAAGTTGCTCTGCAGCATTTAGACAGTTGAACCCTAAGCTGTCTATCATCTCATATCAGAATTAGAAGCAGAAGCAATAATTTGCAATTTTTCATTTTTCACTTCTGCATAAGTCTTAGTATCATAGACTGGACTTTAGGACTAGCCCATAAAGTGCAATTTTTGATTAATCAGCTCAGCTGTTATGATCTGTTGATGAATGTCTCGTATCTAGTCAGTTTAGACTTCAGGTATATGTTGTCTCACCCTTTCAGAATCCACAGTTGAGAGCTGATATCACTGACTTAATATCTGTAATGATTTTTACTCACTGTATGTTATCGAGGCGGAGGCTGCTGTGTGATGGGAGGTGGATTTCCAGCTTAGAAACCAGAAGGAGGAGGATGGTGGCTGTAGAGTCAGAGCAGTAGAGTTTATTATGAACAGCTAGTCGATAACAAGCATGTCAGACCACACCTGCAGCAGCTGTCAATCAAACTGGCATAGCAGTTGCAGCCAGTCATCATTGTTACTTCATCGTTACAAGCCACACACACACACACACACACAGACATGGATGTCTGTGTATGAAAGAGGAGAGGAAAATGAAGGGAACAGCAGAATGACAGGGACAGCTCATAGTGAGCTCCATGGTCATTATTCATCTTTTAACTGTTTGGAGTGAAACAACTGATATTGTTGTGTTTTCTGTATATATTTGTTTGAGCTTAAATCTGTCGAACCAGACCATAAACACTTACCACAAAGAAGAATTAAATCACTTGTTTTCTGCTCATTGCCTCATTAATGAAGCTAAAGGTGAATGAAAAATGAGATGTTATTGAGTGTGTTATCTCTTTAGGTCCTGACTCTGAACCATTCACTCACTGGCAAGGCTGCTTAGCAGTTAACAGATCTTATTAATGCTCTAACATAACAGTTATTGAATGTTCACTGTTATTTACATCATATTTATGGTAATAAATGGTTGCATTTACTTCAGATACTGTGCTTATAACAAGCTGTATGTCCACTGCAAATGGTGAGTAGTATTCAGTATTGTTAATGATTTGATTTAAGTGTAGAGTCTAAGTTTGTATTATGTTGTGATTGGAGATCTGTCTTGGTCACTGAGGTCTGTCTGTAGCTGTGATCCAGTTCACTGGAGGGAGAGTATCTGAGGATCAAATCTTTATTGGTTATTTTCCTCTTTGGTTGTGTACAAAGAGAAAGCTGTACCGTGAGATGTGCTTCCATTTGCAAGAGCCACTTTTTCATGTTGCCATTATGGTTTCAGTGTGTCACAGCAGTATCACTGTGTGATATTGAAAATGTACCAGGAGTCAGTGATTTTATGCCCAATCCAGTGTAATATGACTGTTGAAAACACAATTTAAAATATGTTTCCAATAGAAGATTTACTTTCAGAAGTTTGTTTAGCCAAGCTTTACAAATGTGTATGAGACTGCAGAACCAATAGAAACTGACTTTTCTCTGCCTGTGTCACAGAGACTTAAACATAGATAGGAGTCATTGAAAATGAAACCATCCACAGATTTGTCTATAATGAAAACTGTCTTTGCGTGTTTGGCATTAACTTTGTGCTGAAAGGAAATCAGATTATTTAGGTCAGTATCATTCTTTAATTTGCCTTCAGAAGAGTTGATTCACAAAGGAGCTTCACATTTCCTCCAAGAAAGGACTGAGGTCTGAGGAGCACAGAAGGACTTCATGTGCTGAGTTATTTAGGCAACATATTAGTCATTTTAACACTGTCCATATCCCATAGGAAGAGAATGCAATGATAGATAAAGATATTGTTGTTGTAATATCCCAATCAGTTTATTTGCATAATGACTACTGAATAATTAATCGACTTCACAGCATCTGTACTGTGACTTGTACAAATAAGGCCTGTCTCATGGAATCCACAGAGGGGCAAATAAATGGTAGATTAGACCCATGTACAATACTACAATACACTACAATACAGAAAACATGCTGGGAAGCTGGTGATTATTATGGTTATTACTTATTATGAATCAAAAAAATATTTTACTAATCACTTTATGAGTCAGGATAACCAGCATTTAGCTGATATCATTCATTTCAGAAAATGAAAAGAAGAAAATACAAACAAAAACATACAACATTTTTGCTGAGCAGATGATGAGTCTGACTTTGATTATTAAAATATCTAAACTATATATTCTGTTAACTAACTGTTGCAGCTCTAGTTGCATCATCTGTGTCCTGACTTTGTTATAGTCTGCTGATTTTCTTCAATTAGGGCCCTTTGTGGAGGTTGAGTGATGAGTCTGTCCTATAAATGACAGCTGGGATAGCAGCCAATGTCATTAAAGAAAGCTGGCAGACACCATCACTCAACCGCCCTCTCTGTCCTAAAAGCCTCTTTACCTAAATACAGAACTTTGCTCCAGCTTCTTGCCCACTCATGTGCTCCAGGCAGACTTGATAATGAGCTCACAAAACATCTCACTCAGGGTCTCACTGTTCTGCCAGTTTTCTTTTGCAGATAAGGCCAAACCTTTTAACTAAAACTGGATCTCTGGTACTGACATGAATATACTTGTAGATGAAGTTCAGTGGCGGTGGCTCACTGTGTGACACACAAGGAGCAGTAAGTGGGATCCTGTCATTACATCAAGTTGATGTATTTTTGGGTTGGTTAACTGTTGAGAATATACAGAACAGGCTCAAACTGTTTAATGTTACCTTGTATTGTAATACTCAGTGGAGGTAGATGGAGGCACTTACAGGGAAAATCAAAATAACTCCCATAGAAATCATCTCTCATTTCCTACATCTGATTCCTTGACCTCTGTCGCTTTGTTGAAAATCTCTTCCAGCAAATACAGCTTCTGTGGAGTACCTGCTCTAAACTCAGATCATATAGTTTAAACAGCGGTGCAATGTCATTAGACTATAGAGTAAAACTGAGCCTCCTCATGGGACATCATCTCAATACTGGGTTATCTCTGAGACGACTGCTGGCTCCAGCTACTGGCTAATGTGAACCTCCTCTAGACTCTCCAAGACTTAATATTACACAGGACACCGTTTAAGATGTCTTCCAGTACAGTACATACTGCATTCTTCTTCTGCAGCCCTGACTCCTAAACTGCTGTTGTTACTGTTATCATCAGTTCTGCGGCGTCTCCCACAAGGTGGGATGATGTCTAATCCATATGGCAGGTGAACACACTTTCATTTAAAGGATTACAGTAAAGTGATTCTTGGCTGTAACTACTTTTGAACACATTTTGTTCAAGTATAACTCACTCAGCCTTAGAGACAGATGTCAGTCTCAGCATCGGCCTCATCAAAATACACATATTTGGGTTTCTGTGGAGTGGCAGTGTCAGGTCTGAAGGTGTGATATGAGCTACTGCTGCAGGGGTTAAGACCAATGAGGAACCAGTAAAATGCACAGCAGCTGCTGTGTAACTGTAAATCTGGGCCTGGTTTCTTTTGAGAAAGGCTTGCTCATGTGGAAAGATTGTGAGCCTTTGGTAATGCAACAGCACACACTCACACACACACACACAATGACATTCAGCGGCTGCAAACACACTTGGTCGTATCATATTGTTTGTGCTGTTTGGTACTCACCGTGTGGATATTGTAGAGTCATAGTGTTTCTGCTTGAACAGCATGAGACCTGAAGTTAATTCAACACATACAAGTGTGTGTCAATCTGGCTTCGATGGTTATGTGGTTTAATGTCTACTGGGAGAAGAAACTCCCGAGGATAATAGATACGTTATAGGACCCTGTGGTTTGGCTGCAGCTCATGTGATTGCTGTTTTGCGATAAGGTACAAATTAGTAAAATAGTGTCAATTGGGTACACAGCAACAAAAGTGGTTTAAAACACTTACTTGATATTAATCCTAATTAATTCTCTACAGTTTAAAAAGTGTTCCTTGCCGTCAGTTGTTGGTACAATCATGATGTTGACATTAAAGGTCTTTTAACATCTTCATGAATTTTTATTGTAAATGAGAGATTTAGATTTGTGGGCAATAACCTGTTCCTGTCTCTTGTCCTTTTGGACAAGAGGGTCCAATGGGATTCTCTAAGTTCACCAGGTTTAACAGGTCCACTGAGAGGTGACCTTGGAGGACTCTATCATGCAGCTGGACCGCTGTGCAGTGCAGCAGGCTGTGTTAGCTGGCAGATAGTAATAGAGTTCTTTGTGTTAAAAGCCCAGATACTGATGTCCATGAGTCTTATTTTCAATGTCACACCTGAAATATTTTCTTGATTTGTTGTTCATTTCATTTCATTTATAGTCAGTTTATATCACTCTAATTATAAATGCATGTTTTATTCAGCAAAGGAATTCATTTGAATTGGGTCCATTTGTTCATTGTGTCACTAACCCTAAAACAGAATTTTTGATCTGTTCCAGTGTTGTTTTGTCATCATTAAAACGAAATACATGAGATTTGAGCTCACGGAGTATAGAGCACAGCCCTGGTTTGTTTTGGATTGATTTCTTTGAGGAATGAAACAGATTTTTGCTGATAGATATAATCACTGAGTGGGTGTGCTGTTTGTAGGCCAGTGATATTGTTTTTTAAACAAAGGTGGTTATTCCAGAAGATTTAATAGACTATTGATACAGATACCATTAGCTGATCAACCTCTCGCTATTGTCTTTATAGGCAATGAGTGTCAAAATGATGCATCATGACAAGGAGAATCCAAGTTAATCCTTGTACTGAATGAGCAAACTCCAAATATTCTTTATCAGTGTCGGTTTGTGTGGCTAT
>BRZM01001136.1:0-18302 GCA_033238685.1 Lates japonicus | reverse complement strand
TCTCCCTCTGCTGAGTAGTGCTCTTCTGCCAGGCACCAGTCACCATTAATAATTAGATAATACCCAGAGACTCACACTTGTCCCCTCTCTGTATCAAACACAGACCTCCTGGAGCGTCTTTACATAATGCAGACCTCTTCATTGGCAGTAAAGCTTTGTAGCAGAACAGCTGTATATTATTATTCACTCACAAAGGAAAAAATGTTTCGGCAATTTACTCGAGCAGGATCAAGTCCTCATTTACATTTGTAAGTCAGGAGGCAGCAGTAGCTAATGTCCTTTCAATGGTTCTCCTAGAAAATCTAATTAGTTCTTATTATTGTCCTCTTGAAACCATTGTCCTCACAAGAAAGAGCTTATGTGAATAAAGTGCTGGGGGCTCGGTTGGTCCTGGACTGGGTTTGGTTTGATTTGGTCTCTAAATCCCATTACTTTATTTCTCTGGGCTTTGAGCTCATGTTACTGTGTCTATCTGCAGCTCAGACTTCTCCATTACAGTTGGCATTTTTTTAGGAGGAGAAATAAACAAACCTGAGGGTTTTCCACTTAAATGATGTAGACCATTTGAATTAAGAAAAACTAGTGAGAGCCTGTTCTCACCAGACTTGCTGCTATTCTTGAGTTGTGTTTGAAAATGGACATTCATCTTTCTTCTAAACCTTCAAAACATGTATGTGACTATTCCTCAGATTTCACTCAGATGATTCCTGGTTGGGCCTTTAAAGTAAGTTCACTGAACAATGGTTAGTTATATAAATAAAAGTGGACAAAATCAGATGCTATTACCACATCAGAAAATCCACTGCAACTTCAGGATGAACATGTTCTAATGAAATATAGATGCACTGCATGCTTTTCTCTGACCTGTGTGGCCACCCACAACCCACAAGTCTCTAAAATCCTCCATTATTAATATCAATGCTGCAGAATCTCCCACTAGACCTCCCACAGTCCAAAGACATGCAGGTTAATTGGTGACTCTAAATTGCCCGTAGGTGTGAAAGTGTGAGTGTGAGTGGTTGTTTGTCTCCGTATGTCAGCCCTGTGATAGATCTGTCCAGGGTGTACTCCACCCCTCACCCAGTGTCAGCTCAATCATACCAGCACGCACACATGCTATTACAATGCTTATGCGAAAACAATTTAAATTATTTTTTTTACCTTATAAATACTAAATAACCCAATGTACAATGTAAAACCAGAAACAGAATTTTAGAATTGTTTGCCAATTAAAAAAAAAAGCAAAATTAATCATCAAAACACCAAATGAATGAATATTTTTTGGAAGAATTGTAATTGGAGAGTCGATGTCAAGGAGGCATTGGAGGCAGAATAAATATAGATGATGGAAACTTCATTTGCCTAATATGCGTAAGTGTGGTGAGCAACAGGAGGGAAAAATAAGACAACTGAAAATATGAGAAGCAGAAAGCAAATGAAACATGGTGAACCAGAAAAGATGGGCAAAGTTTTAAAAAAAGGTAAATACAATAAAATTGGGAAAATCTGACAAAGTGCTGAGTGAAAAGTACTGGAAGACTAATTAACCAGAGAGGTGCTGCTGTGGTGGCAGGTACTGCATGAGGCTGATGAAATGATTGAGAGCAGGTGTGCAGAGCAGCAGGAGGCCTGATGGACAGGTGAGATGTGACTGTCTCATTCTGTCCAACACAAACACAAGACAGGAGGAGAGACAGGTAGAAATAAAGGGAGGTGTTTCATGCAAGACAAAGAAATTCAAAAACTGTCAACTTGCACGAGAGCAACAAAACGGGGCAATAAATTTCCCAACTGAATTGTTGAATTGGTTATCAGAAAGCAAATCAAGAGCTTGTTACAATGCCTCTCGCTGAAAGGAGCCAAATGATTCTAATGTGTCGACTGTTATATGAAAGAGAAAACAGCGCATGAATGATTCTATTGGCTTCTGCTAATGGTCAGTGTTCAACAACACACATACGTACATGCAATCAGTGATACTTAAAAATGCAGGGTAAATTTTGGTAGGTATTTGGTTGATTAATGTGGGTGTATGCCAATTGAAGAAATTATTCTGTATTCTCTCTCTTGCTCCCTCTCTCTCACTCATATTTATTTGTCATTCAGTTGTATAATTACAAGGAGCAGAAAGGTGGAAGCAGAAAACCTCCACTGGCCTCCCTCATACCTCACTATAAATATTTATGAAGGCATTTGAATAATGTGATTTTGTAACAAACAAAATATCATTTGGAGAAAGGAACAGTGGCGAGTAGAGAGGTGAAGAATGTCAACGAGCACAGGAAGAAGAATCTGCCAGAGTTATGCTTGGATCTTCTAGAGCTGATGAAGGAGACACAGTTGGGATGTGAAGATGAATGATATGAAATTGAAAATGCATTTTGTGATAACTTTAGTCTCCATGGTGACACTTTGAAACCTCTGTCCATCTGATCTGCTCCTGACAGTCTGATGTGTATTTACAGTGGATCCCCACTCTACTCATACTGCAGGAGTTTTAAAGTCTAAGTGGCAATTATGATGGTTTCTCTTCTGTTTCTATGCTCATTTATATCCATCTCAGGTCTCAGGCTGCCACTTGTTTCTGCTCTGCAAGCTTTGCACATTTTGTAAACAAATATATAGTTATTAAATACAACATTTTGGATGATAGTCTTATCATGGAATATTTGAATACTAATTTCCAGTGATTTCAATAAGTTTAATTACTGAAACTACTGGATAAACTCCTAGTGATCATCCATTAACACAGGAAATCACAGAAACAAACTGTGGTTCCTGGCCGTTACACAAAAGCAACTCAGCATAGATCCTGTTTTACCTCTCCTTCTAAATTTTCAGTTTCTAGGATTGTGTTAAATTTGTTATTAAACGAGGCGGTCTCAGTGGGCAGTTCATTTATTTTCTACTGTGACCTTGTTTGGCAGAGAAAAAGAAGTAAATAGCTTTGCTCATTAAGCTGATGTGTGTACTGTGTTATATCTGGTCTGTATGCTGTATAGGTACCTGACATGGAGATATCCTAGAATTAAAGAGAGATGCTGTGTTGGTTCAAATTCATACCTGCACGTATAGATGCAATTTATCATGGCAGAAAAACACCGTTCAATTTGAAAGCTGTCAGTCAAAGCAGCCACATCATCCAGTGGTCTGCATCAGGTGGGCCACTACTCCACTATTACACTGACTGATAGTTCAAACGACCAAAATAACCAGTGTTACGTTTTCCTGACAGATGGGCATAAGGCGATGTAATGTGACTAATAACTTTGTCCTGTATAAAACATTTATATTTGCTCTGCAGCGAGCAGACAGCAACAGCTGTAATATCTACTCACAGATGAGGGTGGAGGAGGAGGGAGATGATTGATTGGCAGTTAGAGGGCAGAGTGGGATTTTATCACAGACTGTTGGTTTCGGTGTTTGAGTCGGTATACAACAACGAATTAAAACAAACGGCCACTGGTGAGATGGTTCATTGTTGCGCTCTAGGAACTAGATGCTGTTGCATTTAAACATATCATGAACTTCCAGCATTACATCCTGAGGAAAAATGACAACTCCATGTTAACAAGATCATTAAATGTACATAATTGTGGAAGCCTTCCAAACCAAGCAGCATGTATTAGTGTTTACTGAAGTATGGTGCAGCTAACATGAAAGAAACTCCAGGTGTTCCTGTTAGAAGACCTAAACAGTCAGAGACATTAAAGCAGTGAAATGCATAATTCTGACCATCTTTGACCAAAGATGAATTTTTACTATTTCTCTCTCCTCTTGCCCACCTGGGATAACTAGCATTTGACCAGTCTTCTCCTTGGACAAAGTCAGTGAAGTGTGTTCCGGTCAGATGGCCACCACTGAGACACACACACCAGCTTTTAGTCCAGTCTCTCTGGAGGACAGTAAACTATCAGCCAATATATCAACAGCTGGCAGAGAAAGCAGATATGGGCTTGGCGTGGAGGGCAGAGGAGAGATAACTGTGGAGAGAAAATGGTCAAATCCAGCTGCCTGTCAGTGGAGAGGAGGACATGCTTGTGATTGTCTGAAAACTGACTGAAAGGGTGCTGTGTCACACAACAGAGGTCTTTATTAGCCTCTGTCATCCACTGCTGCTGTCCTTTCATCCCAGATGGATGCTGCCGAGCAGTTTAATGATGTCTTCTTTATCCTCACTGACTCTAACAACTCTGTCTGTCTGTCTGTCTGTCATTGCATTTGTTCACTCATTCATGTTTATTTTCTTCAGTCAAACACTAAGTTGCAATATCTGTGAGAACTGTGTTATCTCTGTTTCTGTCTGTTTTCAGCCGATGAAATCAGCCTCTAAATTCTGATCAGATACTCTATGTGATGGTCACAGATCAGTGACAAGATAATTGCCTCTCTGACGAAACCTGGGAATTGTGGGCAATCAGATAACTCCCCTAATCAAAAGGCTTAAAAGTCTGACCACCCAGTTGCATGCTGGGTTATGAGTATTATCATCAGTTAGCTTATATTAGATTGTTTTTTAAATTTGTTTCAGTTCTGCATCAACACCTCAACAGTGTCAGAAGAACAGAGAACAGCTCTTTATTTTACTTCCTTTTTTTTCCCATTTTCTACCAGATACCATATTATAGTAATATTATCCAGCTTTAGCTTTCCATCATTACATTAAGTTTTTTCCTTATTTGTTTTCAGTATCATGTGGATTTGGTGAACAGTTCTCCTCTGATCTTCGTCACAGTTACTGAATAAAACTCTGTTAAACATCAGTGACAAATGTAATTCATTGTTCTGTGGCTCATTTAAAGCTACAGAGCTCTAACTGAGAGAAAAGGCCTGATGTGAAAAAGATTAATTTAGAATCTTTCTTCGCTTTTCTCAGATATTGTATAAAAAACATCATCCTACTGCAAGTACTAATACTGAAAGGGTTGGATATTTGAACGAGAAAATACAGTAGAATATTAGTAGATGATGAATATACCAGAAAAACAAGAAGCATCAGGAGAAATCGTTGATGCTCTAAAATCAAGCTTAAATTCTAATGTATACTAATAGAATCAAAGAGGCAGAAAAAATGACATCTACAAATTTAAACATCACCTTCCTGTCTAATACACTATTTCTGTGTCTGACTGGAACCTGTTTTTAGTTCTGCCTCTATATGTTTGCTGTCATCCTCTCATTGTTAAAAAAGGTATTTCATTCTTATTTGCATTTTAATTTAGTAAGCTCATGTTATAAAGTCTCATGAGACCAGGATGAAGAAAACTTTCTTTTTCACCTCGTGCTTCCTGTCTCCCCTTACCACTTATACACTTTCACATATATCTGCTTGTTTTCTCCTCTTTAGAAATGGTTTCCCTCCAGCTGCCATCACAGCTACTTCACAGTGCAGCCCAATGAGAAAGAGTCATTAAACTGGATTAAATGGCTCTTAACATGTCTGCATTCCACGCTCCAGTCTCTGAAATACAAAACAGGATGTTTGTATCGTTGTCTGTAATTTGTTTTGCTCTGTTGTTTTTTATAGTATATTTGTACAATGTATTACTTTGCGCAGTCAAGTGAGTGTCTTTATGACTAATATAGTTAATTACAAAACACAGGCTCTACTACATAACACAAACCTCTCCAGTGGCTGTGAAAGCTGTTTGGCTGAACCTTTGTTTATAACATTCTCACAAAGAGAAAATAGTTTTTAATCAACCCAAGCAGGATTATATTTTTCTATTATGTTCTGCAGTTTTAAGTCATGAACTGAAGCTTCTGCTAATGCTCTTTGTATGGTCTCTGTTAGAAAATCTAATTAGAGCTTAATATTGTCCTTTTGAAATGATTGTCCTCATAAGAATGAGTTAATGTGATTAAAGTGCTGCGGGCTCAGCAGGGTCTGGACTGGGTTCGGTTTCTCATTATGTTACTTTTCTCTGGTTAAAGCTCAGAAATTACTGGGTTGTTTTGTTTTGTTTACAGTTGTGCACCACAGCTGATATTATTTTAAAGGAAATATGAAGGTTTGTTGCTAATAGAATAAACATATATGAGTTACTTCTGACAGAGATGTGTTGGTGTTGGTGCTGTGCTCAGATATCTGTTAGTACAATATAAACACCAACTGTCTACACAATATACAGAACAGATTCAAACATAGTGTTTCATGCAGACTCACATTCTCTATAGTGCAGTTGTACCTCTGGAGATATGCAGCACTGTCACTGAACAACAAGATGTTTTTGCTCCATTGATCTCAAGCTGTGTACTTCCTCTGTCAGACATGGCTGTGTTAAGCTTTGGCTGCAGTAATCCTAATTCTAAAAGTCTCATTCCCATGTTGGGAAACTTTACTCTGTTCAAAAGCCACTGAGCTGTTGACTGAAGTCACCATTCATCACATTACACTTACAGTAATAATTATAAATAATACAATGTGTTGTACTCAATGTGATGACACAAAATGGTCTCGAGAGTTGTGGGGAAAAAAGCTGAGAAGGAGTCAATATATGTTCCTATAAGCATCATGTCAATAAGGGAAGCATACAGATTAGTAACTGACCCCTGTGGAACCCAACAAGAATGTGGGCCTGAGAAGAAAGAGGTTCACAATGAAATATCGTAAGTAGTTCTGCCTACATCTTCATTTAGATATAATTCAAAAGCCTCCTTATTCACTCTCTGGTTTTAAATATTTAAATTTAAAGCAAAGAGACTCAGCTCAAAGACAACTGAAGATGAAGGACAGCAGCTCTACATTCAATATTCCTCATTTCTGAGGTCAAATTCAGACTTGAATTTCATTTAATTTCCACAGGGAGAAATCTAGCAGAAGGTAAACAGTTTCTCAAGTGCACAAAAATATGAATAAATGGAAACTTTCTCTCGAAAAAAGAAAGTTTAGTCAACGTGTAAATCTCCACTCCAGATTTTTCTCTGTCTTTTAAAGGACTAATGAGCAGACTTTGAATGGATTTGCATTATTCAGAGTTTTGTAACAGCAAAGTAAACATGCTCTTGTTGTTCTAGCACGTATCAGAGAAGCATCTGTAGACACCTCAGCCTACACATCTATGCGGCCCATCTGGAACAGAAAGTCTGCATCAACACCACTGAGATCAGTTGTGTAACAGTGAACATGAGCCTCATTTGAACTTGTCTCACTCACAACCTGCTTCTCTCTGAGGGTAACATGGCTGACTGTTGCTCCTCATTACAGAGAGTCCAATCCTCTCCGCTGTTTCCTGTGGAAATACATTTATATGACTCCTAATTATAAAGCCACATTTCCTCAGTTTAATATTTAAGATTTAGACTCAAACCCCATAGAAGATCTGTAAAGAGATCTGAAGATGGCAGTTCTCAGACACATCCCATCCATTCTGGTAGAGGTTGAGAGGATCTGCCAGGAAGATATAAACTGCCCAAATTCAGGTGTGCAAAGCTTGTAGAGACGTAACTAAGAAGACCTGAAGGCGTAATTGCTGCCAGACTGATTTAGGGGTATGAATACCTTTGTAAGTTAGAGAATTTATGGTCCATCATGAGCTTAATCGTTCATCAGAAAATCTATGAGTTGTAGCTCTGTAACTACAGAATACTGATTCGTAAATTCTTGGGGAAAATGCTCCTTTAGAGTCTCACTCATCCGACTGTGTGAATCAGCACTCTGACATTTCCTAAGGATGTTGGCTGGTGATTCAGACTCCTGCTGTTTCAATATTGCTCCTGATAAGTAAATGTGTCTTCAAAATGACAGCACTCTAAATAGATTTGGATGCATGATTCCTCGAGTCTTATGCAGTCTCCTGCACAACCGCAGCTCCTCTTAAAACTCCAAATAAGAGATACTGTTTTTTTCCCCTCTCTTCCATAATGTAAGGACCTGCTGCTCTCAGCCATGTGGGACTAAGCTGTGCTGCTAAACCTAATTCATACTCTGATATTTTCCCTTAGCCTGCCTACAACTCACCCCTAACATCCATTATCACTATTTAAGTAATATGACTCAGAGTCTCCTGTTAAATCTCATCCCTCCAGCTACAGAGAAGGTTATTATTCTCAGCACTGAGTCACATTGCATTTATTTCTTGGGTTTCTGCAGACATGTGGCAGCAGATCTGAGAAATGTGATTTGACTCCTGCTGCGAGAATCGCCAAATAAGAACCAATAAAAGCTCTTCCGCTGTTGAGGTCTCTGTAACATGTATGGGAAGAGGGATGGTGGGTGGAAGTCCAGTCACATCTCAGACAGTCCCCAATAATCTGATATATAGTCTTGAATTTAGTCCGAATGTTACCCATTTCAGACCATGACCCTGTGGGTTTAGGGGTTATGGAGATGAAGAGAGAAAGAGAGACACTGGATTGATGTAGAAAATAAATTCTGTTATTCTAATGCTCCATTTAAAGGGATTTTCTTCCAGTAGACTTGAACAGTTGTGGTTGAAAAGAAACAGGGTCAATGCAGTTCTCTCTCAACTGTATGTTGAACTAAGTTGGTGTGACATGTCAGATACAGCTGTCCATAGAAATGATTTTCTACATCAGACTGATAACATGCTTCAGGGGTGTTGCTTGGAACCTAACTGTGTTGCGCTCACTTGGTACTGGACCCGGTTTGCCCACTTAACTTCGCGTCCATTGATGTTTTAGGTAGAAACGAAAGAGGCCAGTGGTCTGAATCCTGGTTCTCTGATGTTCATTTCCCAACAGGTCGAACTGTTCATTTCTGACAGTGTAAGAAAGACGTATCTTTATTCTGCAGTTAATGACAAGTATTTCTTGTGACCCACAGAGGTTTTCATCAGTTGTTTGTCAAGATTACTATATAAAGACAGAGACATGTTAACATGTGTAGTCTCCAGTGAGCTTTACCACTGATTCTGCTCAGAATGTGAGATGGAGAGTTTGGGGATCACCTGGAGCTCGGTAGTTTTCTGCTTTTGTGTGATGATGAAAAGGTGCTAATTTCCTTTGTTGCTGAAAATGTGTGAAATGGGCTCTAGGCTTTGTTTATCACAATGAGGGATTATTTTCATTCTTAAGTGGAATACATTGGATATTTAGGCAGTGATTGACACAATAGGTGCTCATAAGAGGGCTGTGTTCATGCTGCGAAACATTGTTCAGTGTGATGAAAGACTCACAACAGATTAAAAACAATTCCGAGAGAAATGTTTGCACAGGTAGACTGCAATACATCACTGCATCCTAACCTTTATAATTTTATAAAATATGAGGTGTTGTATTAAAGACAGTGATACACTTTTTAACAAATTGCTGTTGTTTTGCATGTGTGATCTCTATTATTGGATAAATCTCCCAAGGGAGTGATGTTCAGCAGAATGACCTTTTGACCTTCACAGCCTTCGCTTAATTTTCTCTGCATTATAAAGTATTGATTCAACAGTATTCACATAGTTGAAAATACAGTGATCAATGTTATGAGGAGATGCTTGACTGAACCACTGGGCACAGTTATTTGACCAGTTTTATTACCATCATGATGGAAAGTGCCTTTATCAACCATTATTTTAAAAAGTTATTAACACTGTGTTTTATTTTCCAGTTGAGCTGCTACAGAGGCAGGAGGTACCTCATGAACATTTCCATAATGTCAGATTTCATTCAGACCTCCCACTGAATCTTCTTGGTCCCGACTAATAGCTGAATAACTAATAACCCAGTCTTTAAGGACGCTGGAAAACAGCTCTAACTCTCTGCTGGATTTTAAACTGGGAGGAAAGAGAAAACTATCAACAGTGCAAATAAGGACAGGATCACAGGTACAGGAGAAAAGAGTGCACTTTCATCTATTTCATCCTTGTAAGGAACAAAAAAAATAAAAAAAAAGAAAAAAGTCAACACATTCTGTCTGGCTGTGAGCTGTTTCTGAGAAATCATTAAGAGTAAGCCACTGAGACTGGCCTGTGTTGGAGGACTGTAGAACGGTGGAGTCCTGGCAGACATGTGTGAGAAAATGTACAGAAGTCAGAACATATAGTGATGTTTCCTATGTCAGTTTAGTTTCCCATTTTATGCAGTGTGTTATGAACAAGTAGCAAAGTCGTGAAAGAAAAAAAATCCAGCCACATGATGTCCGGTTGCTTTGCATCAGATTACCACGACAGACAGAGGAGCTAGAGCCTCTTGTAAAGTCAGTGCAGTGTGAGAACTCTGCTCTGCCTGACTCCATCTCTTCGGGTTTAATGAAGCTAAGCAACTGACTCCTCAGCATGTTTTTAGCATGAGTCTGATGATGATAACTTCATCTGTAGTATAAAATACACACAACCCATGCATGCACAAACAGTCAGCTAGCAACTATCAAGACATCTCAGTAAGTTTGTACAAAGATACTGCATTTCCTAGCCACCCCCAGTGGTGAATGTTCTCCAGAAGAAAATGACCATTTTGGAGGTTGAAGGACGAAAAAGACATAAACCAGCTCCTCTCTATTGCAAATTATCTAATGCAAACTGATCCAGGGTTTGGAGAAAGATTCTTAGCTGTTTCAGTCTCACATAGACGGTTGGTTCCATTTGCTGATATGTTACCGGTGTGGCACTGCGGTGTCTACAATCACAGAGGTGAGCTGATGGGGAACTCCTGACTTTCTACTGTTACAATTGGGTAAGAAGAACTATGCTGTCGTGATGGTACATCTAAAACTGATTTACTGAGGTGAGCAACCAAAGCTTGATGAAAAATAAATCAGCGTCCTGTAAATCTTTGCCAGCCACATGTACGGTATCTCAGCACACCTCAGTATCTCCCTAGCAAACTGTTTGGAAAACTACATTTTAAAGAGGTGCTCTATTGTCTCTACCCCAAACATAACAAAACGACATTTCCCTCAGCGGATCCCAAGGTGACCCCCTGTGAGTGGCGCCCCACTGCAGCAGGAGTGTATTCTCTGTGGGAGGTTTACAGAGCGAACATCAGTGAGAGCGAGAGACAAGAGAAGAGGGAAAGACAGAGAGAGGCAGAGTGAGAGATGTGTGTCTGGGCAGACATGGTAAATGAGTCTTGTGAGCTCAGTCCTTCAGGGAAAATGATAAATGGGATCAACAGCAGTGTGGTGATGTTGTTCTGCCTCAGTGACACAGTGTCTGAACCGCTGCTTGGCTCGCTAAAAGCCTCTTATCAAGCTGACTGCCCTTCACATATTCATACATGTATGCACACAAACACACATACAAATACACTAGCAGAAATCTGAGCTCCTCACCCTGTCATTACAGGTGAGTCCAGACTCCCTGCAGAGGAAGCTTTTGGCTGCTTGTATCTACAGTCTCATTCTTTGTGTCGTCCCCCAGAGTTCATGACCATAGACCATGACCATTTTGAGCAGCTTGCTCAACAATAGAGCCATATTCAGTTTATCTACTCACTTAAGTCTCATTACGGTTTAATGTTTACCATAAAATACTCACAAGGTAGGACTGCTGAGAACTTATCTGTATGCCTGATCATAATCATAATAGTGTCACAGTAAAACTAAAGAGGCTTTTACCTCACTGTCAGTCTCCACAGAACCCCTCTCTAATATTAACCTGGCAATCCACCAACTGACTCAGAGACCTAGAAAACCTGTTTGTCATTCATAGACCATGTGGACAGTGGAGAGATGAATATGATTAATTATCTTGGTCTTAAGGGAAAACATATTTGCTTTTACACTGAAAGAGGGAGATGCAGAATATTTTCTACAATATCACTCCTCCTGCAGAGCAGTAGTAGTGGGGTGTGTGAAGGGTGTGCATGTTTCTGATAAGCAGCTGAGTAGAGTTTTGACAGTTGTTTATTTGACAAATTAACAGGCTGTTAAATCTAGTTATCAGATGAAGTGTGAAAGTACATGTTAACTCTCTCACTAGAGACAGTGGAGATGATGATTTTTATTTTTTAGGGCAAAATTCATTTTCAAAGATTTTCAAACTTGTAATGTAAAAGTTGTAAAAGTATATATCTGTAAACCCCATTTTTCTTCTAGTCATTTATTTCTAGTCACTTAATCTGTGATTTCGACCTGGGCCCAGGTGATTACAATTAAATGAGAATAACTGTCAGGATATTGATAGGAGTGTGAGGACAAGGACTATAAGGTCAACAGCTGATTATCAATGATATTTTTCCAGTGACAGACTGGTATTAAATGTAATTTTTTTCATCTTTTAATGAGCTGCAGAGCTTGTGTTGAATTCACTGGTTCTGTCCCACATCACTGCTGCTCTTCACCCACAGGGAATATTTTCTTTCTTTTTTATCAGATAAGAAAAGAAGCAACAGTCAGTTTCTATCCTCTCATTATCTTGGGTATAAATCTCACACAGTAATTATCCTGTCATATGCACTTCCTGATTTATAAAAAAAAAATTCAGCTCCACAGAAAACACAACATCTTTGTGTCTAAAAAAAATAATGTTACCAAGACTAAGTAACGTTATCATTACTATTGTTGTCTTTCCAATTGTTTAGATGCTTTATTTATATGATTATATGAATGGGTGGTTGTAAAAGACAAATGACACATCATAAGACATGTCACATTTCCAAATGAGAAGATGCATAAACCAAACCAACCTCACCATCTCTCACACATTCACTCTCTCTCTCTCTCTCTCTCTCTCATACACTCACACACACACACACACACGCACACACACTCACTAATGAACTGTGAAACCATCTGGAAACTTCACTTAAAGAACTACGATGCTATCACATTTAGAAATGCAAAGGAAAGAAAGGAAACAAAAAGTGGCATCAGTCTGCCTGACACTAACTTTTACTTAAAAATAAAAATCCATATGTATGAATCCTCTCATCTGAGTGTAACTTACAAAATGAAACATTTTAGCATATTTTCTGCACACTGTTAATGTGCTGATGCAAATCAGTTAAACACTCAGTGATTTGAGCTTTCAAATATTCATGTTGCAATTTGTAAATCTCCCAAATGTGTTCATGATTGGTCTGTCATCTCTGCTAAGTATACAAGTTCTTCTGTGCTGCCATCCAGCCCACTTCAGTCCCAGCAGTGTTGAAGTAATTTGTTCTCGTACAGAGGCTGAACTGGGCTGCATGTCTTTGTCAGAGCGAGGTGAAGGGGCCCTCTGATGAGTGTTTGTCTCCTGGCTGCTGGTTGAAATGACTGTGAAGTGTCTTTGCAATCCATTCAGTCCACAATAAGCCCTCTCACATTCACTAAAACCTCCATAGAGAAATTTCTGGAGGACACAGATTTAAGTGAAACAAGCTTCAATCAACACAAAATCCTACAAGATGAAATGTTTAAAACATACAGGCACAGTTCCTAACTCTTTCATTCACATGTAAATGGATTTTTAAACCTGACCATGTCTCAGTTACATTCACTGACTTTAAAACTGACTGCATTTTATTGTATGTACATAGGATTTTATTTACCAAATGCAAACAGTCATTGAAGAGAGGAGTCTTGCACACATATACTTTTCATTGTGTTTAACATTATTGTCTGTCTGATGAATAATGATGAGCAGCCTCCATCAGCAGTGAATATTAATCCCCACCTGACTTCACACAGCTGGTTGATTACTGACAGCAGCCTGTCAGATAATATGTGTATCACTCATCAATTACATTAAATGGAAAACTAGTCAAAAGCACCAACGCATAATTAAATTCTGAAATGTAATGGAACTTTATCAAGGGGTTAGTCATTTTTAAACTTCCTGTGGTGGTGATGATTTTTTATTGAAGTATGAAGGTGTTTGGAGTTTTCTTACAATTCTAAAAGTCCTTTCTTAAAAATGTCATAACAATAAAATACTAAAAAGAAAAGGACTATTAGTATCCTTTATCTCTAGTGTCTCTAAGTGTAATTATGCATCATTGCAACAAATGATGTTACAGTTCTGTTTGTTCAGCTGCTCTGTGCTGAAACTGCATCCTGATTATCCACTATGCTGAAGATCTAAGTGTGAGTACAATACAAATCCCCTGTGGGTTCACACTTAGCTGAGGCAGAGCAGCAGCACTGCTGTGTTAATGCTTTAAAAGCCACCACAGACTCACCAGAGTAGAACTAGCAGGCAGAGAGCCCGGGAGGTGGAAGCAAAGCATCACAGAGGCCAGTGCAGGAGGAACAAGTGTAATAGGTCATTTCAATAGGCCGTACCTTGTTATGAGAATGGATTTTATTTGATGTGGGTAGTGATCAGTGTGGATAACAGTGCATGACCCCTGAGTCCTGCCTGAATGAACACTCCAGTTCAGTCAGAAACATTAGTCAAGTTAAACCACTGGCACATATACTGAAAGCAGAAACAACCCTGCCTGAAATAGGACACCAGTTTGTGCACTATAGAGGAAGTCATTCATCATTTCTTCTTGAGTTTTCTTTTTTATTGCTCTTGAGAAGAGAGATCAAGTGAATCCTGACTGAACTAAAGACTGATTCCAAAGGAAGGAAGCATTTCATTTGGTTTATAACAGTGAACTATAAAAGTGCACACCACCGGTGTTTGTAACTTATCTACTCTTCACTGTCTTTGCCTCTTGTATTCACGACAAGTTTTAATTTCACAATTGGGTTTTGCCGCGACACTCTCACCTTTGTGTCTTTGTCCTCCTCCCACATTCTCTCCTCTCCACATCTTGAACACAAAGTCCTTCAGTCTCTCAAGTTTGTATTCAGCTTTTCTTTAAGAAGAGTGTAGTGCATGTAGTGTATTTCTTTGTCTTTGACAGTGTTTGACTATAGTGTGACTTTCATTTGTCCAACTTCACACTCTTATACTGCTCTTTACTCATTCTACAGAATAATAGTTAGACACACAACACTTATGCAACTCACACAGTCACAGCACAGTCTGTCTGACCTCGCTGAACAGAGAGGGTGAGGACAACAGTATAACAGTAGATTTCCTTTGAAGCATGCAAAGCAAATTACTACTAAATACAAATATCAGCACAGTAACATTACAGTATTTACCATCGGCAGACAGTTCACAGATACTTCACTGGTGGTTTGCTGGTACGTGGTACATCACAGACTTGACATTAGATAGGTTAGGTCACTTATGTTTGTCACTTATGTTTTTACAACAGCTGATTCCTGAATCAAGTGAATCTACTGCTTTAAGAGAGTGTTGCATTTTGGGTCATTTGTAGCATAATATAACTAAAGTAGCAAGTTGCAGTTACAGTTTTTCTTTTACAGTTAGTCAGCACCAAAAGTGCCCAGTTAGCCCAGTTTAACACTTCCCCACAGAGTTAATATTGTAACTTTCAGCAGAGATAAAGAGCTGTTTGATGTACCACAGGGAAAATCCGAGAGATTATGTTAGTTCAGTTTAATGGTGATGTTCAGAGAAGTTACTTGTTTGGTGCAACTGAAAAGTAGAAGTGTGTGACAAGATAAAGCTACTTCCCCTGATGCTAGTGGTATATTCTAATTGCTGAGAAGTGGTTACTCAGGTTTTGCATTGTCAGAAATAAAATTGGGTATAAATATAATTTTAGCCTATTTCTGACAATATCCCTGATATCACATCATTAATTTCCCAAGTGCAGCTTTAAATTAAGGGACAGTCACACCAGTGACTGTTTTTCTTAACCTGTTGTTGTTCCAGATGACTAAACACTGAGATCAACAGTCACAACAAAATCCCATTATTCTCCTTTATCTGGCTATTGATCATCTTCTCTCCTTCGCTCCCTCATTTATGAAGTGGCACTGCAGCTGTTGGTTCACTCGCAGTAAAGAAACATCACGCTGTAATGAAAAGGCAGTGAGGCTGAAACTATTGATTCAGTTTCTGTTAACTCACATTTTCCTGCTTTTCAGAGACACCTGCCTTCATCTCATCAAGTCTGATTTCTTTTAATCTACTTGTATTTGTGGTGAGATATCAACACTCCCTGTGGACTGATTAAGTGTCCTGCTGCTTTAATGGCAGATGATTGATTACATTTGTAGAGATTTGAAAAAGAATTGCAGTCAATTTTGTCAGAGATCCCTGAGGGACCCAGATCTTGTCCTTATTGCTACTCTTCTCTTAGTCACTGTCTCTGTCCATGTTGCTGCTGGGATCAACCACATGGACAGGCTTTAAGTTCAGTAGCTTTATTTAGTTCAACAAACCTTTATTCAGCAGTTCACAGTGTGTTTCCTTACCTGTGTAATTCACCGTCAGCTTTTGAACTCCTCTACAAATGAGGCTACCTGCTGTTCTTGGACTCTACCAGACAATCATGCTCTCACTTGCCAGCAAGAAGGCATGATCATAAATCAGTTATTCTCCCATCAGTCACAGCAGAAAGGACCCCTACCTGGACTGAACACTGCCTGTTTAAAATACTGAGATCAGTAGCAGCTCTTCTTCCTCTTAGAGCAAATAATTTTACTTTAGAGTGATTGCAGCTATAAGGGGTGGTAGCTATTTGAGAAGCCTGAATCAGATGTCCGTTCACCCCAATACTCACTTTCTTCATTTTTGTTCTCTTCAAATTTCTCTATTGAAAATGATGAGTTGTGTGCATCATCTGTGTACCAGTCATGGATAATATGAAACTTTATCGTAGTTTGACATTACATTTATTTAAGGCATGTTTTCACTTACCATGGCCTTGTGGAGATCCAGCAGTGTTCAATGTCTAGTATTCATTTGAATGATAGATATTACATCCAAATGTGTGTGAGTCTTCAGAGCAGGGCTGGCATATGTGAAAAAGCAAATGCGTCCATTTCACAGTGAAATCACCATGTCTACTGTCACAGTGTCTTATTGTTCCATTATTCACTGTCTCCAGAACAGCTCCAGGATCTGTTTCTTGATTTGGATAAATTTACATGCTCACTGTAGTGATGCTGCTCCTATAAGAAATGCAGTCTGTATTTGGAGAGATTTGCCTTTGTTAGAAATAAAAATGTCACTTTGATGGAGCTCAGGATGCATCCCAGTCACGTGTGTGATGTGTGTACCTGACAAATGAGAAAGGTCAGTGGCTCAGATTGGACTGAAAGAAGGAAAGTCAGGTTTCCATGGCCTCTCCTGCTGTGGACAGATTGTTAGCTACAGAAAAACTATGAACTCTCTCATTAAGTGTGAAGGTTTTTACCATCAGGTGGTGTTTGGCCTGACAGGGTGTGGATACATGTAAGCTGTGAAGTCTTGGGTCCTTAAAGTGGTTTTGAAGTATTTAGAGAGAAGTTGTTCCTTCTAATGTTTTCCTGTGAGCAGATGAGGGTGAAAGGCAACTTAAGTTTCATAGTGAATACAGTGATGAATCTCAGACCTACAGGTCAACTTCACTTCAGGAAATAGGTTTTGTCTTTTTAAGATCTGGTAGACCTGGACCTTTCAAACATCTGTTGGTGTGGGCAGTGGTGAGCAGATCACATTTCATGTGGCTAGAACCAGGATTATTATGAAAGTGTGGTAATTACTGAGAATGGGGGATATCTCTGGGTGCCTTGAGGGCAGGTGGAGCTATTAGTCTGATGTTTTCTTTAATACCCTCGACCATCTCTCCTGTGACATTCCTCACCTATGGCTGGATTTCCCCTGGGAGGCAGCACAATTAAAAAGGATGATGGATGATTGAAGTGTTTATTCTGGTATTTTCCAGCTCATGGGGCATTGTGACCACTGCTTCCATACATTTGTCTTTATTACGTTGTAACTGACCAACAGAGTGACTCATGGTTGCAGCTAAATACATTTTTACACTGTTGATGATCTAATAAATGTCTTCTTTCTTCTCTTGTTTCTCTCTTGTAGGTAAGATGACCACTGTGTGTGTGTCTGTCTGTGTCTGTCTGTGTGTGTGTGTGTGTTTCCATCATGCTGGTGAGATGTCAAAGGCACAACCTCCTGTGTATTGTGTTCCTCAGAACTGACAGCAAGAACTCCTCTGACATTCATGTGTAAGTGTCAAGTGTCAGTAGTGATTGTTTTGATCAGCTGATGATCAGCTGATGTGGTGTGTCTGAATCTCTCCTCACTGTCTCTGTTCTGTCGTCTCTCTTCCATCATTCCTGTCTCTGAGCAGATGTTCCTTCTGGTCTGGCTGTGCTTTTATTTTTGGCCACAGTTTTCCACCTGCCACCATCACAGCTACTTCCTAATGTAGTCCAACTAGAAAGAAGCTTTAGAATGAGATTACAGGTTCACTGCTCTTTAATTAGACGGTTATGGCAGGTTAATGTAACTGTAAAACGTCCCTCTCCTCCTCTTGCTCTGGCTCTGTGTTTAATAGTAGAAACCTTGTTGGGTCAGAACTGTGGAGCAGCAACAGACATGGAGGTGAGCTAGAGATGC
>BRZM01001135.1:0-13588 GCA_033238685.1 Lates japonicus | reverse complement strand
AAAAACAGACCGCTTTATAATGTAAGGCAGTACAGTAGGACCCCTTTAACTGCGTGTGGTGTGACTATAGACTGTATATAAAGTTATGACAGGTGTATTAATAGCAACAGTTTGCATTTGTGGTGTGCTTTGCATGCTGGCTCACTTGTGTATCTTACCAGGTACCAAAAAAAATGTTTTCATATTTACTGTAAAGCTACTTTCGACCAGCTACAACTGCAAAACTACAGCAGCCATGTTTTACAAGATGCACCATGCCATTTTATACTTACTTGACAGTATCCTAAAATAACTAATATATCAACAGTAAAAGGGATTTTATATGGCTTTCAAACACTGACCAGTGGCTAGTTTATTGAACACTTAAGCAAGTTCAGTGTACTACCATTCTGTCTCAAAGTTAATAAAAAGCAACTATAAAATGGCTTTTTAATAGAAACAACATCTTAGATTATTTCACCATACATTTGGATAGGAAACCTCCAACATTTCAAGTACCCTGCTGTCAAGATCCAGCCATCTATTATCGCCACTGCTCATCCTTAAGGGTCACATGGGGCTTGGAGCCAAACCCAGGGGTACACCCTGGACAGATCACCAGTCTGTCACAGGGCTGGCTGTTAAGATGGCAGTACAAAATATATCTCAGTATTGCAATACTTAGCAGGCATCTTTTGATACATACAGTGATATGTGTTTAAATAGCACCTGTTTAACTGTTAAGTCATGTTCATCACATTTGACTGCATGGTGATGATGAGGAGACTGTAAAAAAAAACAACTGTAAAACTGTAATTTTCTGCTTTATTCTAAGATTTGTCATGAATCTAATGTAAAAAAAAAAAAAAAAATTTTTGTAGTCTTTAAGACGTAGATGATTATGTTTCATAGTCATTATATACAAAAAACTCCAGTAGTTCTATATGCTGCAGGATAATATTGACATACTGTTCAGCCCCTCAGTCAAATAAGTGAGCTGCATAGATAAGAAGATGAGTGTGAGACTGTTGCCAGAGACTGGTCCCTGCTGTAACATTCTGTGAATCTTCAGCCAATTGTGCAAATGCTGAAAATTGCAAATATGTACCAGAACTTGTGGAGAACTTTTCAGCAGTTCAGGATCAGAGATCACACATAATGTGATGTGATGGACAGTCTGCTTGAAGATGTGGAGGCGGTGCAGTCCACTCCATCAGATGGCTGGTTGGAAACTGAATTTAAGTGGCAGTTTTCATTCTGACTCTGTCATTTGCAGGATCCAACTTAATTTGTTGAAGTTGATGTCAAACACATACATATCGCCCGATCTCAGTCTGTTAAGCTCTGTTGTGACAAATTATGTGGAGAATACAGTTCAGTGATCCTGTAGTTCAAAGCTGTAGAGATGAAAGGATTCAGGCATGCTTATTATTCATACTACAGCTTAAATTTTTATTTCAACTTTGAGATGTTTTCATCGTGAGGAGCCAGCGTCTGCCAACGCAGTGATACACTGACAACTGATGTTGTTTTCTCAAAAGAATAGATTTATAGAGCCAGACAAACTCCTCAGAAAGACTGTGCTGCAGTGCTGGAAATGCACTATGACTTTTTAAATCTCCAGGGAAGACAAGAAGAAGTCTTTGGTTCATGCTGTTTGTTTTACCTAGAATAGTTTGCTAATGATTAAGACTTCTTTTCAAATGAGCAGGCCATACAAGGTGTATTGTATCCTGAAAGCACCCTGACTGCAAAGACACATTTGGAGAACAGTGGTGTCTTTTTCTTCTTTACCTCCTTCCTTCAGTTACCAGCAGAGTCTGTCAGACAGCTTTCTCTCTTTCTCCTGCCACAGATTGGTCCCTGCTGTGTTGTCCTTGCTCTTGTTTTTCAGAGCAGTCATTGCAAATAATGAAATAAGTTTAATAAGCGTCAGAGCTCCAGTTAAATTAAGTGTTAAAGATGAGGCCTAACAAAATGAGCTGGAGATGTTTCTGGGTATATAATAGTGTGCTTTTGCTGTAGTGTAAATATGTGATCTACATAAGAGTCATAAAAACAGTGTAATTTGAATTGTTTGTTTTCACAAACTATGTGATGACAAAACAGTTTCTAATTATCTCAGACATGCCTTTGTCATTTCTGTACTGCAGTCCCTTGTATATTAATGGACAAAAATATGATGTGTATAAGATAAGGTAAAATGTTCTGATAATGTCAGCCAGGCTGCAGTTGGGCTTCACTGTTATTTTCTGACAGGTCTAGCCATGAAAGAGTTGTGTTTGCCTTTGTGATCCTCCACAACAGAAACACAGGCTGCTTTAAGTTGCCTCCACAATTGGCTCACTAACACTTGCAAGTGAAATATCAGAAAAGTAAAGATGGGTGTAACACAAATTGAGTGTAAAGATGTTTGGGTTATGTATTAGCAATGAAGTGCAAAACAATAATGTCTAGGGCATCAATACACAGCAGACCCAGAGCCCAGTAGGCAGAAGGCTTGACCTTGTCAAGATATATATATGTGTGTGTGTGTGTGTGTGTGTGTGTGCGTGTGTGTGTGTGGGTGGGTGGTTTTTGTAAAACAGTCATGCTTATTGATCCCTTCGCTGACAGATTCAGTTCAGAGGAGAGACAGTGCAGGGATGCAGCAAACTGAGCTTTTGGGCTTTGAGGAAAGCAAAGTCTTGAAGTGGCATGACCACTGTGTGGGTTTGTGTGTTCACAGGGGAGCTGACACAGTGGTTTATACAGCAGAGCTGTGAGAGTGATTGACCCCCTCAACACTTCTCCATTAGGTGATGTATAACTTCTGGTTTTTATAAATCTGAAGTTAATCAATAATCAGACGACCCAAAACTCAACATTTTGACATATGGTAGGAGCACAGAACAGCGCTGACTTAAAACAACAAAATGATACTTAATACATTGTGAATTATCAAACATGTCATCATATATCATTTTAATGGCATTTACTTCCAGAGTCACATTTAAATGTAATTCAGTGAATTAAGTAAAAAATAATTTTTAACAACTGCTGTTACTAACTTAAATACTGTGCAGTGGATGAAGATGTATCAGATTAAAACAAATGCCTTTTCTCTGTCTTCAGGGTGCCACGATAACACAGCCATGCCACCCCCAGCTGACATCGTGAAGGTGGCCATTGAATGGCCGGGTGCTAACGCTCAGCTCATAGAGATGGACCAGGTCTGTGTTTGATAAAACATGACATTAAATACATCTCCGGTTTGCCTCTAGTGACTCAACTTCTGCTGGCTGCAAACCTTTACAAAGTAATTTGGTTGTTAAAGGGTGAAATTATGCATAGTGTTAATTTGTTTTGAATGTGAAAGACATGAGTAATACTGAGATGTGTTTTAGTTATGCAGAATACCGGGAAGTACCTGCAGTGGTTGTCACGACAAATAACTCATCATGAGTAATGAATTTAAGAAATGTGATTTAGCTTTTTAAAAGTATAATGCTCTTGCGGCAAGCTGTCAGTGCCGACATATTAATCAAACATGGCAGTGTGAGTAGTCATAATTAATGTTTCATTTCAGCCATTGAATATTGTAATTTAGCATCTTTGCAATGTTTTTTTTTTCTCTGTCTGCAGAAAAGACCCTTGTCCTCAATAATACGGGAAGTATGTGATGGGTGAGCATTACTCCTCCATATTCTTACATTTTCCTGATGATTCTTTTATTGTCTCTGACTTCCTGTTTGATCACCAAATGACTGATAGTTGTCAAAATTGCAGTGTTACAGTCTTTGGTCTTCCTCTGCATTTTACCCAAAGGATAAAAGAGGTTTAATCTAGCTATAAATGCAATTAATTTGGTCATTGCGGTGGTTTGGATGGATAGATTAACACATCCGCAGATTAGCGTATCATTACCACATACTTACAAATTGTGCAAGTTTAAGTGACATTAGTTTGTTCTGCATAGCTACTGTAAAAAGGCCACTATTGAAATAAATGGCTGCATGTATGTCATTTGGATTTTTTGTTTTGCTTCTTTGTTCAAAAGTTTTCTCTTTGGCTTCACTGAAGATGATGTCCAGTGTTGACAGTGATTTATCTGCTCTATGTATTGACTCAGTTGGTCGTTGTAAGAAACGGGGAAATCTCTACATAAAATTGCTCTGACAGAAGAACACTCAAGTAACTCTCTTAACCATTGGTATAGTAGATAACAACCTGTCTAACTTGTTTATTCATGATAAAGGCTAACCTTTTCAGGGGGCTGTGGTTGTGCTGCCTGCTGGTTTTGGCGAAACAACAGCATGCCCAGAGAGAAAAAATGTTTCACTTCTGTTTTAATTCTGAGTCAAAGCAGAATGAGTGTTCTGTGTTTTTGACAGACTTTGTTGCGTAATGACTCAAAATGTCTGTGATTCCTTTCTCATTACATTAAGTGTGTTACCTTGCAATAAAACATGTGGACGTCTGTGATGCAAGACTGAAAAAATAAAGAGAATGGCAGCTGTTAAACTTGTGATGCCCAGTCCATTCACAGTCAGTGCTGTTGTGTAGATTCCAGTTTTATCACAGCACTTGAGTGGCTCATACACTGAGATAAGACCGTACCGTTGATACCTTACATAACCATTCTTACTCACTGTTTTCTCTTTTATCTGTCATCATTTCTCCTTGTGTTTTAGCCTGTGCTTTTGGGCTTCACTGTTTGTGTTTTATTTTCCCTCTTTTGTCTTGTACTGTGCTGATGAATATTGCAGATTTTGATCTCACCCATCCACCTCTTGCCTGTGCTGTATCTACCCACTGCACTGCCTTCCTTTTCCATATTTCCATTTGAAACTGAAAATTCTTTGCACTTTACTGTTAACACCCACTGAGTAATTCTCCTCCACAATCTCCCAGTTTGCCACTCGTGTAAATACAACTGCTGGAGGGAACAAGCTGACTTTCAGAAACCTTTTGTTCATGCATACTAGAGTGTGCTGCATTATAATATCCCCGCATTATGTTGTTCTGATTGTGTGGTAGGTATCTAACTAATTAATTTACTATTAATTTCTAACTAATTTTACTCTCTGTCCTTGTCCTCAGCTGGTCTTTGTCAGGCTCAGAGCAGTTTGCTCTGCGCTATGCTGATGGTCCTCAGCTTTATATTACTGAGCAGGTGAGCTTCATTGTTTTCTTCCTAGCCTTGTGTCAGTGACTTTGTAAATCACTGTTGAACTTGTACCAAAGTTCCTCCTTTATTATCTTTCAGAGCCGCGGTGAAATCAAAAATGGGACCATCCTTCGATTAGCCATTTCACCTGTGAGTGACCCGTCATATTCCTGTCCAGTTGTGTTTTTCATTAGGAAGTTTTTAAATTTTAATTTCCTTAAAGGAGCTATATGTAAGTTTCTGTTATAGCTACGTAGCCAATATTAGCATTTACAGTTGTTTACTTATTAGTCTTAATTATTTGTCGTGAGTTCAGCATCAAATGCCATTCTTTTATTCTCCAAGAGCTGTCACCAATGGTGGAAAGCAACGTCTATTTTAACTCTTGTTTTTCTTCAACTTCTTTTCTACTGAAGTTAGTGTGCTAACCAGCTGGCCATGGCCTGTCCTGTCTCATAATACCACTTTCTGAAAGTGAGACACTGTAGTGTCTAGTCTGTCCTCAGTGCAACATGAGAGGCCGAAGAAGTAGCGCATCACAGGATGTACTATGACCTCTTGTCTTATAAACACAATGATGGCTGAAGCTCTTTGCAAGTAAACAGCAGTTAATGCTAATGCTAGCTATGTAGCGACAGCAAAAACTTGCATATAGCACCTTTAAAACAAAAAGGTAACAGGCAGCTCTTAGTAGACTGAGTAACTGGTGTGTATGTTGGCTCTTGCTCAATTATATGTAGGAGCTACAAAAAGTTTGCACACATGAATGATACCACTATTTTTGTGCAGGTCCATGTCAGATTTTTGTGCCTGTGAAAATGTGAATTCAGCCAAGGTCTTGCAAGTTTCCTTTTAGGGCACGCTGATCTGGACTACTTAAGCAAAGTGTCAGTACATCCTGGTGGGAGAGCACTGCTTTTAAAAGGATGAGGCGACTTGATGTGATTTGTCACGGCCGGCAGCAGAAGCCTCTAACCCTCTTAATGATAATATATGATAATATATTCTTTCTAATCCCACACTGCTTCCAATTGCATTCTGGGTGCACCTCACACCTCTAACACCAAAAGTGCCACCAAAATGCTATGGGCATTCCTATTTATTACAGGTCTTATTTTTGTCATTTTGGCCATCATTGCTATACTTACTGACAGCATTTTACTCAACAGGTACATTGCTGAGATCTGGCAATTTTGTAACATGGCAGTCAAATTGGGCAAGAGACACAGACTCTAACCTATCTGACCTATAGTTAATGTGGTTGTGCATGTTTTGATGTTTTATGATAGACAGTCAGCACTTAGTCATTATAGCTACTTGTCACTGAAAATATATGGTGACAGTCCATCAGTGTTCAAATACACGAAACTAACAAACTTTTTGTAAGTACCTCTGACCTGAGGCATGGTCTTAAACTCATAATTCAGTGGTAAACCTATCATGAAGGTGATGTTTTTTTCTGGCTGACAGGCTCGTGCCGCTCGACAGCTCTTGGAGAGGATCCAGTCCCACGGTATCGACGCTCGCCTCGAGGCTCTAAAAGAGCTCGCCAAGCTGTCTGCGGACCCAACTTTTGCCACAGAGTTCATCAATATGGAAGGCATTGGGACACTGGCACGTCTTGTAGAGAGTGGCACCCAGTGAGCACAGTTTTTGTTTGCACGTGACAGTATACAATATTTATAAGTAGACTAAACTTTCATTTACTATGGAAACAGTGAAGTCTGTGCTTTTGAGCCCAGGGTTAAATTAGCCTTGATTTGACTTCTTTTAACATGTTCCTTTAAGTTGGAACAGGTCAGATGATGTGAAAAGGCTTGTACTGATTGTTCTTTACTTCCTTCAGCTTTGGTGAAATGTTAGCCTTCACACTCACTGCCTTCCTGGAGCTAATGGATCATGGCATTGTGTCCTGGGACCTTATCTCGCTCTCCTTCATCAAACAGGTAACTTCTCCAACAAAAGAGCAAATCTCCACTGTTTAAAATTTCAAGGTCTGCCTTTTCATTCCTTTTCATTCACACACACTTTTATTTAATTACTTGACCTTCCTTTTTCCTACAATGCCGGAAATGAGGTCCTGTTGCCTGGCAACTGCTCACACTATTAAACTTCCTTCAGTGTGTATGTGGCTGCTTTTCTTTTGAAAACTTCAGTGTGGCTTTGACACTCACTCAGGGGAAACTTACTGAACTTTTCATTTAGTTTTCTTTTACAGACAAATGAACTTTTTCTTTGGGAAAAGAGAGTCTATGTTTTAACTTTTTAGCTTTTAAGGATTTTAAAAGCTCATATCAGGTCGACACAAACACTTAACAAGCCCAGAAATGCACAGTTAACATATTTAAGATTCTGAGTTATGTCCCTGTTGCTTCTCCTCTGTCCACACTCAGATTGCAGGCTACGTGAACCAGCCTATGGTGGATGTGTCCATCCTGCAGCGTTCTCTTGCCATCCTGGAGAGCATGGTCCTTAACAGCCACAGCCTCTACCATCGGGTAGCCCAGGAAATCACCGTGGGACAGCTCATCGGGCACCTGCAAGTGTGAGCACACACACATGCACAGGGGCTTCCAGCACTCTGATATGGGGAGGGGGTACAGAGGAGTGAATGTAGCAGTAACTTATGAAAGGGTGCCTTCAGGATGCTTAGATGACCCCAGTCAATTTTTTTGTCATGTTGTCAACAAACCCAATGAAAAGACCAAAATCAACAATGTGTTATTTCATCTCTCAGTTCTTTTCTGCTTCTCTCTGTTTGTGGCTCTCAGCCCTGAGCCTATTATTTCCTGCTGAAATGTAAATCTCAAAAACATTGACACGTACATTTCATGTATGTCATTTCCAGCTGGGCACTGCAGTTTTCAGCAGATGTCACTCAGACAGTAGTAAATTGTTAGGGACTGCTTTCAGCAGCGGATTAATACACATTAGCTACTCTGGTGTGTATTTACAGCAGCAGGACACTGTAGGTGGGATTAACATACACTGATTATTAAAATCAAATCAGACGAAATAAAAATTCCCAAATTGATCATAATCATGGAACATGTCATCCAGAGCAACAGTGTGTCTCACTGATATGTTTATTATAGTTCTTGGACAAAGATGGAGATCTGCAGCACAGAAAAATAAGCTATATTAGGTTTCACCCACTCAGTTATTACTTGTTAGTATGATCAGTTCATTGTCAGTTTTGGTCTTTTTAGATGAGGTTAGAATTAATAATATTAATAATAAGAATTATTCAGAGTTGTTGGTATGTAAGAATGGCTGCTAAAAATCCTGTACCCACCTCAGTTATTGGTAGTGATAGCGATAAGAGTAAGGTTAATAATAATGTAGTATAGTTGTTAGCCTGTAGTTTGAGCTCTGTGTGGAGATTTGTGGAGCTAGATGCTTCTAACTGGTTGTCACGATGCTGGATAATTCTTCAGGTCAAACCAGGAGATCCAGACCTATGCCATCGCCCTCATCAATGCTCTCTTCCTGAAGGCACCAGAGGACAGACGACAGGTCAGTGAACAGAAGTCGCAGCACAGTGCGCTGAATTAGAGAGAAGGACTGAATACTCATAATAGATAGACATAACTGGAATACTAATAATGTTCCAATCCTCATATTACGCTCCAAAAAAAAAAAAAAGCCACCCATGCATAATAGACTGACATTTATTCATAATAGTCGTATGTATTTTCGATATCAGAGAGCTGCCTCGGTCTGGTTGCTCATGTTTGCAGCAGTAGGTTAGTTGAGGCTAATCTCATAAATAGACGTCTGTCTGCCAGCTGTCATGTTGTGGATTCTGTCTGACAGTCATTGCTGTAATGACACACTCTCTCAAAATAGTACTCACCTTCCTTTGAAGTTTGCACATTTGTTATGCTGAAGTTATTTAAGAATAGCTTAGTGAGATAGACCAGCCATCCAGCTGTAACTGAAGGATGATGGTTTGTGTCAAATAGACAAAGAGTTCTGAGGGGATCTAAGCACAACACAGTGATTAAGGATTTATTTTTAGGCTAAATTCAATGAAAAGTGCTTATTTCCGTCAAAGTGGAGGATTGGACTTGATGCCATTCAGTGGTATATCAAATAATTTACAATAATAGATTGCTAAAAACCTGGCTTTGCTAGCAGTGTAGACAGAAAAGACGTAAAACATAATTAAGATGCATCCAAATATACAAAGATATAGCATTCAGTAACGTGATATTGACTGTTGCAATTATTTACATTTTATATTCACACTAATATTTAATCTTTCTCTCAGCTTGATTTAAGTGATTCATACAAAAAGAAACCGATGAATTCTGAATCTGAAATGTCCTTGAAGCACAGACAAATGTACAAAAACTAAGGGAGAGAGTGCTTTTTTGGATGTCTGTCCAGTATGTTACTGATCACTAATGTCTCGTTTTCCTGTGCTCTGCTCACTCTGCAAAGATGAACTTTTATTCCAGCTCACATACAGTAGTGCACTAGCATACTGCAGTGCGTCATCCTGTCTCATGCACTGTTGTGTCCTTGTGTGATTAGTATCTCAAAGACGTTATAATTAACTAGATGTGATTTGTTAGTTAATGCTAATGTAAAACGCTATTTTTACAATTGAATACAACTTTTGACACAGTTCTGTTACAAAGCCACTCTGCTGCTGTACTGTATAGTCAGTGGAAGAAATAATATCTTCAGAATTGAATTGGAGAAAAACACGGAGGGTAAAAACATTACACAGTAGAAGCTCTGTAATTGCATCCTGCAGGTAAAACCGTAAAAACTTTGCAGCAGTCTGATAAATATTTGAAGTTTGATTTAAATAACAGCAGACATTTATACCAAACTAAAAAGATTTATTTTTTAGATGAATATTATAGATCTTTTTCTCAAGCAAAATGCAACACTTAAATTAAAACAATAAAGTAAATAGCTTAAGCATGTTGCCTATACGGGATGCTCATTTTGTAATACTTAGTTCCAACACCTTTATCAAACCTCTCTGTGGTAATCACTTTAGTGCTGTAAAATGTCACAAATCAACAACATAAAGTGGATGAGATAGTGATGTGTTGAGGTGTCATTCTGATTCACTGTGAAAGCTGTCTTTGCTTCACCACTTGATGTTACATTCAGATCAAATTGAAACAAAAAAATAGTATATTAAAAATATTTTCATCTTTTATCCCTGTAACCATCCATGTTAAAGGGATGGTTGACCTTGAAAATGCGTTAATCTTCAGCTGCTGTTATTGACCACTGGAGGGCGAACTGAGTCAGCTCTAGTGAGATAAATTTAGCAGAGGGGCAAACAGCACTTACTGTATGTGACTGGCACTGTTGAGTAAATAACTAACAGTACTAATAGTCAGTTTACAGCTCATTAAATACATTTGAGTTTTTCTGTAAAATTTACATTTATGGATATTTTTCTTCTTCTCAAGTGACTTGTCTTAAAATCGTGCAGTAATTCAGGCAGCAGTGTAGCAGTAGAACAACAGTCTAATAAGTCGTACCATCACTTTTGGGTTGTCACTCTTACAGATCAGGGGGACATGAGAAACATTTCTGCTACCACGACATCACAATGATTGTCATGCATAAATGTTAGTTTAAAGATCACCTTTTCCTATGTGGGTTGGTAAAATTTTACAGCCCTTAGGTTTCTGAAATCCTTCCAAACCAAGTTGGATAAACCATTAAACATGTGGTTGTCAGATATCAGTGTAAGGCATGCAAGGTTTTTGAATCAGCTATATGTAGTGACTGCCTGATGTTCCTGTTTGAAACTCTTTGTCATGTCCTTTTTCTGTTGCATGCTGTGCCGGTGATGTATCCCTGTATCTCATGGTCCGTGTGTGCACTCTTTGTTTCCATCACTGTTACACCCACGTCCCTCCTCCCCCCCTTCAACCCGTAGGAGGAGTTTACTAACCCACTGGAGCAGCACCTCACCGTGAGTACACATCCCTCAGCATCTCATACCATCCTCTCCACCCCACAGCCCTTCTCCTCCTTCACTCTCTAGCTCTTTCTGTGCCATAAAAAGCCGCTGTGTAATCCATGCAGATTAAGATAGAACCATAGCTTGCTGCAGCAGCAGACAGACTGTGTTGACTCATTGAAGTTAGACCATGTTGTCATGTTTTACAGAAGTTGCAGAGGGCAAATGGTTCAAAGCAGAGATGCAAATGTAACTTCAGAGTGTTGCTGCATTTCAGCAATTGTTATATATTCCTATTTTCTGTCGGTAGATTTGAGTAAAGTTTGCAATTTAGTAAAACATCTTCCCTCATTTGACTTGTGAGTTGCATTGCTTTGTCTCTCACACTCAGGAAATGGCAAGCACTTTGGCCCAGAAACACCTGCGATCCATCATCCTCAATGTGAGTATCAAGTCTGAAATGCAGAAAACAAAGTGTTTTTGGTGAATTCAGCTGCACATAAGAGTTAATGCGCTGTTCCACTGGCTATGAAATGTCCACACAGCTGTGAAGTATACAGCTGTGAACACAGAATTTGAGCAGACATTGCGTTTGAAACTAGCCAATTTAAAAACCTTGGAAAACCTTAAATATTTCTACTCAACCTTGAGAAACTATCCTCTGTTGGGTTTGGTGGTCACTGGGGGCCTGAGACAAGCAGTTCAGAAAGTGAAAAAGATGTACTTGTTCTGAGAGCTGCGACACAGAACCAGCCAATGTGATATGGCATGAAGTCCTTGAAGTGGAACAAAATCTGTTCTGAAAATGATTCCTTTTGGCACCGACTCATCTGGAGGTGGGAGGCTGAACTGACTGCAAGTGTCAGTGAGGAAGACGCTGTGCTCCTGCCTCCTGGAGCAAGGAAAACAGCACTGGAGGTGCCCCAGTAATGCATGCTCTGATGGACTGTTGAATGAGACCTGCTGGATGCTCGCAGTGTCTGTGTTATCACCCGTTACACTTATTTTAAAATTATTTTCATCATTTTGCATTGAGTGTAGTCAGTCCATAAAATGGGAAGCATTTCTGTCTTGAATCCTCAGTTGATTTTTCCAAACCTCGCAGATGCTCTTCAGGTTATTATTTCGAGGGAGAATTTATTAGCCTTTTCCTTTTATGTTTCAGTGGTGGGTTTGTTTTGTGCTGTGTGGTTTAATGTGCTATTGTTGGTGCACAAATTGCAGCCTGTGTAAAGTTCCTGCTCTTAACTCCAGGTTCTTCTTTTCCAGCACGTTATAAGAGGAAATCGACCGATCAAAGCAGAAATGGCACATCAGCTGTATGTGCTGCAGGTGTTGACCTTTAACCTTTTAGAAGAACGAATGATGACCAAAATGGATCCTAATGACCAGGTAAAGATTTGAATAATTATTTTTTGTATTTATTTTCTTGATGCTACATAATTCTGTTAAGACTGATTCCTGCAGATGCAGATTTATAACTAATATCACTGTCAAAATGAAGTTTTGTCATCTGCTGATTCACCTATTTTTCTTTTGGTTTTCCTTATTGTTTCTCTGCTGTAATTGTAAATGTTTTTACCATTTATGCTGATAACATGTCATCTTGCTGTGGCTCAGGCCCAGAGAGATATTATTTTTGAGCTGCGTAGGATCGCCTTCGATGGAGAAAATGACCCCACTGGCACAGAGAAGAGAAAGGCAATGTACACCAAGGACTACAAGATGCTGGGTTTCACCGTGAGTAAAACTGGCTGTATAAATTGATTTAAATAGAAACCATAAAATGTTTTAGAACTGCTTTATTCTCTCCTTGCTCATGCTATTCCTGTTTCAAATGCAGAACCATGTGAACCCGGCCATGGATTTCACCCAGACTCCTCCGGGGATGCTGGCTCTGGACAACATGCTGTACCTGGCTAAAGTTCACCAGGACACGTACATCAGGGTTAGTTTTGGCCTCAGGCATGACTTTGCTCAGCTCACAAAGGCAAAGAAGTCAGCCACACCTGACATGTCTCCTTACTCGTGACAGATTGTCCTGGAGAACAGCAGCCGAGAGGACAAGCACGAATGTCCCTTTGGCCGGTGTGCCATCGAACTCACTCGAATGTTGTGCGAGATTCTCCAGGTTGGAGAGTTGCGTAAGTAGATCTTTATTTAACAGGAGTTGCAGCTGTTGTACTTTTATTAATCAGAGATGAGTTATCAGCTCAGATAGTGTAAGAGAGAGGAAGAATTCTTCTTCCACACCAATGATTTCATTTTATAAGTGAAATGTTCTCTTCTGTGTAGCTAACGAGGGCTGCAACGACTACCACCCCATGTTCTTTACCCATGACCGGGCATGGGAGGAGTTCTTCTGTGTCTGTATCCAGCTGCTTAATAAAACCTGGAAGGAGATGAGAGCCACAGCTGAGGACTTCAACAAGGTCTGAGATTAAAGCACTCTTGCTGTTGCCTTTAAGATATTTACCTTTATTTATATACAGTATATATATATATATATATATATATAT
>BRZM01001134.1:0-54120 GCA_033238685.1 Lates japonicus | reverse complement strand
ATTAGTGGAGCAAGGCGCTGGCAGAAGCTTAGTGTAGTGTTGTGTGTGCTGAAACCAGATGTCAGCGTGTTGCATTTTATCCTGCTTTCCTTTTTGTCCTCTCGATTTTATACTGATGCTAAAATGCCACGAAAATAGAGATTAAGACTTCTTCAGACTCAAAAGCACCTCAGAACACTAGAGTCACAGCCTAAAGAATATATTTTTCTTAAGCAACCTAGAATGAGGGAAAAGGAGTGTGAACACTTCTGCAAAGGATCATATATACCCAAGACCACCAGATAACCAGGAGGTTGAATATTTAAACACATTTACTATAGTTGTGAGGTACTTGAACTTAACATTAGTGTATCCATTTTTACTAGATAACAAATAACAACTGTAGTTACTAGATAGAATTTACATGGAGAACAAAATAACATACGATGAACTTACAAAACACAAAATGTTCAGAGATTAAACCAGTTGCTCCCAACCTTTTTGGTTTTTGATCTCTTACAAAATGCAGTGTTGGTGCCACTTGCCATGATTCAGATGTTAATGATTTTTTAGCAGATATTCCTCCTCAAAATTCTCAGATTGCTTCATTTAATTCACTGTTTGAGGTATAAAGAGGTAATTACCTAATTTTTCACAGAAGGGTTAAAATTAAAGAAAAGTCCAAAAACATGAACATAAAATTCTGAAGCACAACTTTGCTTTTTACACCACTAGATTAAAGTACCTAACTGCATATCAAGTAGGTAAAAGCAGCTCCACCTTGAACAGCTGCAACAGTAAAAATTACACACTGTTGCATCAGTATTAACAATCTAATGTCAAATATAATAATATAGTCACAGTGTCCATTTAGTTGCAGAAAAAGTTATTTTACTTTTGATACTTTTGTGTCAATTTTGTTCATAATGATTGATAATAATAATAATTCTGTAATTTTAATCTTTGAATTAAGGAATTATATAAGTATGTTTACATTGTTATATAGGTACTGCAGATACAGGATCTGAATACCACCTGGGAAAAAACAAGAAAAGGCAGAACATTATGTTACTTTTGACTTTCTTTTTGGCTGCATTAGATGGTATAAATTAATACTGATATCCAGCTTGGACCGACCTTCAGCTCCCATAAAAATCATAACAGCAGATGGCTCTTCTTCTCTCATAACTTCTGTCACTCACCTCCCTCCCCCACTCTCTCTTTCTCACCTGCTTTTCTTTTTGTTCTGTCGCTCTCTGTGCCTCCCTCCCTCCCTCTCCCTCTCTCTCTCTCTCTCTCTCTCTCTGTCTGGGCTTTTCTCCAGTATACATGATGAGCTGATGGCCAACAAACAAACATTGGCCCCGGTCCTCGGCAGGCAGAGAGGACACAGAGCAGCAGGGCAGAACAGCAAGGTTGCTGTATCACTTTCCGCATGATCCCTCCGTAACGCCTACTCACCGTACCTCATCAGCAGCACCACCACTTTTCAGAGATGATAGCTGCTTAAAAATGTCTGGTTGAGGCAAAACATGGGCGGCAGGACGACGCAGCGAGCAGACAAAGCAGTCTTCAACCTGAAGTTATGTTTACGTGATTTCAGCCAGTTTTAACAGTAAATGACTAGCAGACCTCTTATCTGTGGCCTCTCTATCTTACAATTACCTGGCAACAATAATAACCCAGATATAAAATTATATCGCAATATAAAATTACATTACGATATAAAATGTATTTCGATATAAAATTATATCACAATAATTATCGTATCACCCAGCTCTACTATGAGTATTGGTTTGATTCTATTTCATGCTCAACTTCTCTATGGAGACAACAGCACAGCATTCAAGGTTTCCCATGAATTTGAAATATACTTGGTGTTGGTGAGAGCAGACAGGCTTTAGGGGGGATTTGGCTCTTCTATCAGGTTTCCAATACATATCATTTAGCTATAATCTTTACATCACAAGTCAATATAATGCTATTTGTATACCCAGAAGAATACAGCAGCCAATGAGTGGGAAATACTGACATTCACTCGTATATTTTCTGTGTGTGTCCTTGCGTGCATGTGTCTGAAGAGCAGGTGTGCCTCGGGGCCCTTCTTTCCACAAAATGCCTGTTTTGACTCTAAGGACACGACAGCCATTATCTGTTAGCAAGGGTGAGACTGGAGGTGGAAAATTATCACCCCCTCCCTCCCCACCTCTCCCTTCTCCCCTCACCCTGATCCCCCTCCTGTGTCTCCGTGTTAAAAGGTTCCAGACTTCCACTCATTTAACACTCGAGCGAGCACGATAGAAAAGTGCTCTCCACCGTCCTCTCGGAAAGTGGTGCCGGGTGTAAAGGTTTAATCGCCCATCGTGTCAGATACATCAGGACTTCTTGTCGTCAAAATGCCACCACCATCGCTTTGATTCGGTTTCTCCCAAACTGCCTGGTGTGTGTCTACCTGCTTCACTGTCTGTTTTTGGGACTTCCTGTCAGCTTACCTGGCTATCAAAGTATTTACATGTCCTGACTGACCTCTTTAAAGGAAATCCAGAGAAGTTTGAGGATTTAAAACATCGTAACAAAATGCAAAGATGAGTGAAAAAGAATAGAAGAACATCTTTGTTCCTGCACTTGTTTTGTACACTTAATGTAGCATTTTAATTTGAAATTATCAAAGAACCATTTATATTTTAGAAAGTTTCTTAAGAACTATTTTAAAATGTTTTTGTTTTTTTTTGTTTTTTTTTTAACCAAACAAGTTGGACTAACAAAGGACTTTCTTGAAAATGATTTCTTACAGAACCTATATTTTTGCATACGTTCTTTGGGGAGCCATTTATGGTGCTGCAAACTTGAGAGATTAATAATAATTTCAAAATGATGCCCTTGAAACAAGAAACTGATGAATAAAAAAATGTACAACCTCAAGATGCCCTTCCTTACCAATTACATAAAACTTAAATTTCAATTTAAGAAAAAGAAGAAGTAAAACCAAAGTAGTTGCTGATGAGTCAGTCCTTTTTGAAAAGAGTCTATAACAGTTTTAATGCAGGGCAAACTCAGCAGTCATTGTTACTTTTAGTGGAGGAGAAGCACACACCTCAGCATCGGTAGTTAAAACACTGGTTATCTTTTAAAACAAATTCAAAAACAAGAGGCGAAAGTGCTTACTACGATGCATCTGCACCGCTGGCTACTGAGATTATATTCAGTATCTCAACAGGTTCAAATTTGTTTTCAAAAACACACGAGAGTAATTTCCACTTCAAACAAAGCCCTCCCTGAACTTTTAAATCACAGAGTGGGGTACAATTTGATAGTTTTGCAGATAATTACAGCCAGGCAGTGGATGAGTGTCTGTTTGAAGTGTAGGTGAAAGAGCTGAACAGTTACTGACAAAGCTGTCGACTGTGAAATCATATTATGACATTACATGTGGACTTTTGTTGGTAGAAATACGACACAGGAATCAGAGTTTGGTCATAATGTATCCTTCAGTTGGAGGACTGAGGATTTAACCTCCTGTGCCAAGTGTGCGCTTCAAAACTGTCCTCGAGCAAGGCACTACTACATCCCTTTTTGTTCCATGCATTCGCTTTTGTGGTGCACATATTACCAAACTATCATATTTCATTTTTTTATAGCCATGATTTTAATGAAGCAGATGAAACACCTTAAATCTTCAGGAAGTGACAAAGTTAGTCAAAAATTTCGATTTTACTATGTTTTATGTGCTTTAGTTGTTTATTGAGCAGTAAAAAACAAACAAACAAAAAAAATCTTATTTTATTGTTGGATATTTTATTCAGTGCTTTAATTTTCCAATTTAGTTAATTATAATTTTGTTCTTCCCACGAATAGCACTTTGTAAGTTTGCTTTGACAGATGCTAATTAAATTATATTGCTTCTATTATAATTGTTATTATTCATGTTATTCTCACTTTTGTAGACCTTCCAAAGTTCAAATTGTGGAAAACAGAAAAGACATGAATGTAACAGTTATAAGTCAGATTAAATCTACATGGCATGTGCCAAGACCTCTTAGCAAGCTGCATTGCCTCAGGATGAAACTGAAGATAAAATAAAAGTATTAAGAGAATGGATGGAAATTTCAATGAGGAATGAGCAAACAGAGTCTTAAAGTAAGTGAAAGAAAAGGTCATGAATGTGCTCTTCGCACCCTTACCCTCACTAACAGCTTTACATTTGAGATATGAAAGATTCAGAGATGCTCAGAGAGAATATGTGTGTGTTTATGTGTGTGTGTAAGTGTAAGAGAGCGAGAGAGTAAGACACTGGAACATCGCCATATCAAGAGCAGAGCACAGCAGGGCAGGCGGAACCAAAGGTCTGTTCCACAGGGGGAGTGATTAAGGCGTTGCACAAGGCCCACAGGGGAGAGAAAGGGCAGAAAGGAGAGCTCATTACCTATAATGTAGAAGAAAAGGAACTCTCACCCAACGCAGTGAGGAAGACTCACACACACTCACAACACTGCTTAGAAAATCAAGCTGCTTGTGCTTCTGCTGAACCATGCGCAGTGAAGAGACAAAAACACAGTCAACGAAAACCAGCGAGGGACGGGAGACGAGGGACAGCAGCTGTCAGTGATTTAAATACCTGCAAATTGACTTGTTCTCCATTTCAACATGTAGTAATAGACTTTTTCCACCATATTAATGAATACCTGACGAAGGCCTCAGTGTTCTAATTATTCCTTCACAAAGCTTATAACTTAACATGAGTTGACAGATCTAGTTCATGTCTACTTGTTGTCATAATTTGAGGCTGGAATAAGATATTCCTACAGCTTGTTACTTGGCCCCTCAATACTGTTTATCATAAAACAGAGAAACAAATACAATTTTTTTTAAAACCATGACCTACTTAGCATTCCAACTCATACACAGAGTTTTGAGATTCTTTATGTCTTGAGGATTTTGACTTCTGATGAAGGTGACGTGTTACCTGAAATTTTATGGTTCCATTAGTCATTTAATTGATTAGTCAAATCTACTGGCTCCACCTTTTCAAATGCAAGTACTTGCTGCAGTTTTCCTTTTTTTATATTATTGTAAAATGAATACCTTTGGATTTTGGACTGTTGGTCGGACGAAAAGAAGCTTTTTAGGAAATTGTGATGGTCGCTTTCAGACGTTCTATAGACTAAATAATTAATCATTTATAGGCTCATATTATCAGGCTCTTTCCCTTTTTCTTTTAGCTGGCTGGTATTTGTTAGCTCAGACACATGCTGTATGGAGTACCCATGTGTAGCAGCATTGGGGATGTCGACTTTGTTGGGCTACAGTCAAAACAGAGAGAGGAGAGGGTCTGTACTGCTTTGCCTTTGTCTGTTGCTGCGACCTGTTGAGTCGATCACCCCCAGAATTTTCTATTTATTAGACCAACCACAAAACCTGAACAAGAATGTCACTGATGAATGCAGCTGAACCTGCCGCTGACACCAACTTTGGCCATTCAGCCTCCAATTCTCTTCTTTAGTCTGTCGGTCATCTCGCAACAGATCTGGGTATTACCTGACAGTATATCAGCGCTCAGCCTCTCAGGTGACGTACCTGGTTGATGATGTAGATGCCGTAGTCAATCCTCTGCCGTCTGAGGATAGGGTGGAGGTAGTGGAGCCAGTACTTCAGGTGGTTTTCTCTGTGACGGAACGGGATAATGATGGCCACCTAAACAACAGAAATAGTTATGGTTGGTCATTTGTTTGTATTCAACTGGAACATTTGTGATAAAACACAATTTACCTTTTTTCTATCAGTTGCACAACCAAAAGCCATAACAATTAGATGCATTTTCTTTGATCTACCAAAAAATGACTGGTAGCCATTTTCATAATTCATTAATCAATAAAGTAATTGGAGAACTTAGAATCTGGTTGTTAGGACAAAACAAAAATATTTGATAACGTCAGCTTGGGCCTGAGAAAAAAAAATTCACTGGTATTGACAAGCATCTTTCACTAAGTTGAAGTATTCTGGTAACAGGTTACAGTTCTGGTAAAGTAGAGAAAGAAGCAAACATGTTAAGATGCCATATCTGATCTATTCTGTTGATATGGACAAACAGAAGAAGAGAGTGTTTCTCTGTCAGAGCGCCAAAGAGTTTTTGTTTGACTAATTATGCTTAAATGAGCTTTGTTTCATCCTACAATGAACTGTTCTGCACCAGAAAATCATTTCCGGAGAAAATCCTCCTTCTTAATGTCACCGTGTGCATAAAGCTGCGTTTCATTCATTATGAATGAAGCAGCTCAAGGAAGCAGCTCTCAGTGGCATCGCAGATCTGAGGCTGTTCTGCATCTCTGTGTTTTGAGTGAGTCGTTCTCAGCTGTCCAAACAGTCCAAGGTTGAACTGTAATCGTAGGCTCGTGGTAATTTTGCGCTCTGATGAAGATTGGCAGCAAATTGACCTTGGCTTCTGTATAGTTAAGCATGGCATTGGGGTGCACCTATTTTGGTGTAATCTTCGCTGCTGATGAAAGCACCCTGACCTCAGTGAAGTGTCATGGATGAGAAAGTAAAACACTTAAATTAAGCAGTCTTCTTTTAAACAGCAGAATATGACGCCCCATTTAGCGAGAGAAGTGATTAGCGTGTGAAAAGCTAACATCCGGATATTCTGTACAGAATTCTGGTTTGCCAGATACTGAGAGAAAATATGGAAACACATTCACTGAAAAAAATAGATGAAAACTCAGACATGAGAGACATTTAAAAACTTAACACTTTACCTTAATTTTTTAAATGTACTAACTCAAGATTTTGACCGAATACTTCATAATTTTGACAGTTGACATTTTCATCATACATCTGTTTTTTTCCGCAGGTATAAGAAACCCCTTCTTTTAAATTACTCATGCTAGAAGATAAGCTTATAGGTCTTTGTGTGATACTTTTACAGACCTTCCATCTAGGCCGACAGTCGGGAGGGGTGTAGCGGCCTCCCTCCGTCACGTTGGGGTTCTCTTTCTGCACTCGTTCCATCGTCATCTGGGAGCTGAACTCGATCAACAAACGCCCAACTGAGGAGAGAAGGAAAGAGGGAAGAGTTAGCACAAGATGAGGAGGATAGCGGAGAAAAGAGAGGATAAAAAAGCAGTTGAGGAAAAAAAAAACATGATGGGGAATGAGGGATACTGGGAGTGAGGGACAGAGAGAGAGTTTTTAGCTTCAAAGCATTACTGTACGTGTATCAAAGCAATGTGTGCAGAAATAATGGTTTCAAGGGATACGCTCTGCATAATGCAGCATTTAATAAGATGCACAGGCTTTGGAAAACATATATTCCTAAAAAATAAACAAAGACTTTGAAGTCAGTCAGCGTAAACACAACATGAAAGGTAATTACGCTGCTCAGTGATGAAGCCACACCATATGTTATATCATCACAAATCTTTCCATCACCACTTGGGAGTACTGACGGATCAAATGATATCTAAATGCGTGTGTGCATTTGTGTGCGTGAGATTGCGGGGTTCAGACTAATTTAAGAGTAGAGCTGGTTTTAAATCTCTGGCCCAGACGATAACTACAGACCCTCATTCTGGGAGCCAGGATCATTTGAATATATGAGCAAGCTCTGTTGATTGGGCTCCAGCCAAAGCCCTGCAACCATAACCCTAATTTTAAAAAAAGCAGACTGAGTGTTTGAGTGTAGAAAAATGCTAATTGTCACTCATTAGTGCATGTTTTTCTTCAATGTCAGTGTCAAAATAAAGTTAATTTGTTAATTTTCAATACATCACATATTTAAAAAAAACATTAAACTTGATACAGGAGTTTAAAAAGCTGTCAGGCACAAGACCTCCCAGTTCTGACAGATGCTGTTTGACATCTTACAAAGACTAATTTTACATATACAATAGTGCTGTAGTGTTGTAGTGTGGCTCTGGAAGCCAGGGAGCATGAAGAATACACTCTGTTTGCTTCAGTTCAGTGAGTAGGACTATGCAGTCAGTCAAAGCTTTGTTTTCTGTACATGAATACCACTAGACCGCTCGGACTCGGAGCCCAAAAGAATTAATTATCACTCGTGGCTGTAGAGGTGCTGTTGCCGAGCAAAAGTTACATTGTGTTGCTTTAAGACTTTCTAAAACCAGAGTCCACTGATGAAATGTACAAATAATATACAGCATGTACATGTTGCGCTGCATGATGTCTGTATGAATTCTCAGTAATGACTGCACTGCAGAGCAGAGGGGAGAAGGACAGACAGCCCATACAGGTATATGAGCTGATAATCCACTTAGCATTGACGTGAGTTTTTGTGTTGAGAGGTCTCGTCCAGTCAATGCTGCACAGGCGAGTTGGGTGATCAATGCCAACGAGGTTACATGTTCATAACACACCTCTTTATCATACCACAAGAGCTGAATGCAAATAGTCCCAACAGCCCTCTCCCCTGACCACTTCTGCCTATCATCCGCCATCCTCTCCACACTCACCCACACTCATGTCCCTCTCTCTCTTTTTTCTTCTTCCTCTCTCGCACTAATGAGACAGTGAGTGGAACACGGTGTTTTCATTTTGTCTCAGTGAGCTGTTAGCTACCTCTCTGGTAACAGATGAGACACAACAACAGAAAATACAAGTTCTAGCACAAAAATATGCTATTTTTCGATCTTAACTTGTGTTGCTTTTTGACAGTAAAACTGTCGTAATTGGTGCAGAAACCTTTGAGCGCCAGGTGAATGGTGCAGTGACATTGCCTTTAAAGCCAAATACTAAATATGCATCACCATCTCTTCTAAATTTAAACAAATAACCCACCAGAACTCCCACTAGTCACCCTATTCTCGAGCAAGGCAAGTCCAAAACTGGTACAACAACTGATGTGTTTTAAAGCACTGCACTTGCAATCACAGTCACACTCACAGTGAGGTACTAGCTTAGTCTCCTGGTCTTGCTAGCCCTGTTTTAGCTCCCAGTGACACCTCTGTCAGAATGTCCATCTCGTCTCCTGTGTCACCCAAAGTCCTGATTACCTATTCTGTTCCCACTGTCTCCATCATCTCACATGTTTAAAGAACCCTAGCCCAGAAATTAGAGCTGTTCATGGTCTGTCACAGAGGCTCAGCCCAGCTCCTAAAACCGTCATGTCAGCAGCAGAAAGCGCTCCCAGTGTTTCACGCCTCGTTCCTGTAAGAGGACGCCAGGCAACCTGGTGTCTCAAGTCTTGCCTTAGCCTTTGAGTGCCACTTAGTTGCTTGATTTCTCCTCCCTTGGGAGCGCATTTTGCACTCTGCTTATGTTCACAGTATCTTAGGTCCTCCGCCTTAGTGAGAGGCTCACGAGTCTGTTTTCCTCCATGAGCAGCTTTGTCAAGAACCCTTCTCATAGCCTTTGTCAGTCTGAGACCTGCTCAAGGTCCATCCGCCCACAGTTTCTATGTTTCTGTTTTGCTACCAAGTGAGAGAACCCTTGTTAAGCTCTAATGTCTGCCCTGCCCAGCCTATCTCTGCTTGGCCCTGAGTCCCAGCTTTCAGTCCCAAGTCTGACAGCACACCTCCAAGCCAGTATGGACCAGCAGAGACCAGCTGACAGAGAGTCAAGGATTGAGAATGCCACCACAAAGCACCCGTACCTCCAGACACCCACAGTGGTCAGCCACTGAACCAGGCAGTTTTCACCTGACCCTGAAATATCCATGCTACTCACAGACAGGTCCATGCGGTCTCTATCTGCAGCAGAGCGCCAGTCATATGGCTTAGAGTCCACTAAAGCTCGAGGACCGGTGCGCTTTTAACCTGGCCCCAAACATGTTGGTTTAGATTGTTATCCATTCACACTTATGGTGAGAAGAGCAGGAACCTCACAGTCTGAGCGCATGACGCGAACCCGCTGGTTCGAATCAAGTCGGCAGAATTGCTGTCTTTGTGACCACTCCTGCACCCGTGACTCCCAAACGCCTGTCCGTGACTGACAACCGAATCCGCTGCAACTCAAGCAGCAACGAAGAGCCGCCATTCAGGAGAACACCTGCACACCCATGTACCTGATTGAGTCAGTCCTGCCCACCTTCCTGAGCCACCTCCTCCAGCTGGGGCATGATAGCCATACTAGAGAGTTAATGGCAGGTAGAGGGCTGGTGCTTACCGTGAGCGCCTGCATTTCAGAAATGAGCTAATCACGACTCTGAACCCGTTAGCACTGCTGTACTTACCTGGGGTAACTTTTGCTGAATTCAGGCTGGAGCGATAGTCTCATGGACTGTGGATTCCCATTTGAGCAACCGAAAATAACGATCTGGCCATTGGTGTTGCCTTCTGACGTGAATTTCAATATTAGTCTGTCAAAGAATTTGCTGTACATCTTCGAAACTGTTGACTGTTATTACAGATGATCACTATGAATCATGTATTTTGTCTGCCTGGGTCTCACCAAAGAATTTATTCCATCTTAGGCTTCTGTGTTAAAAGAACACAACTCCCATATAACCGGGAGAACAGGGTGAAATTTGGGATGAAGACACCAAAGGGAATTCATTGTAGAAAAGTTCTGTTCAGTTTAGAATATATAAATTATACCATGTCTTCTCATCGTTCAGGCTCCAGATTCTGACTGATCCAGATTTTGTTACAGCCATCTGTGAGGTAAGCACTGCCATGTCACTCCTTCTCACAGCACCTCCGCATGCACTGTGCCTGTTGAGACTGATCCTCTGGTCCACCATCCCCACACCATCCAACCCCGGTCCTGTGATATGCAGAAGCACAAATATTACAGAGACCCTCCACCTAGGTAAAGCATCCTCCGCCAAAGTCGTTTTCCAGCCTGTGGCTTTTCTTTGTGGCCAAGAAGGACGGGTCTCAAGGCCCTGTATCGCGATCACAGCCCCTAACGACAGCTCACCAATAAACCGACATCCACACCCTGCTTGTCATCCAGTCCTTCAATCATTCCAGTGCAGATTTCACTAAACTAGATTCTCCAACGCTATTACCTAGTCAGGATCAGGGAGGAAGCAGGAAGAGAGAGATTTGGCCACACCTAGTGGTCACGCAGTGAAGTCAGCGTTGTCTCAGACTCACCAGCATCGTCTGGTTCCTTCCGTTTTAATACACGACATCCGTGATGAGACCTTGTATCTATTTAGTATGCTCCATTATATTATTATTTTGCGGCCAGCTTAACTGGAAACCTGGGAAGAATATTGTTCAGAATTAATTAACAGGAATAATAAATCATAAAATAGCAGAAAAGAGTGAGCCATGCCAGAACAGTCTTTCTTGGCTTAGGTAGCCTCTCTGGAATGCAGAGGATCTGCATTGTTTTCAGTGTACACTGGTCTATCGCCTGAGTTAAGTTTCAAACAGGTCAGTCCAGTGTCTTCGGACTTGTTAACTGCGTTTTTCCAAGGCCCGAGGCTTGCGCGCACAGCGCCCCACCTCCGTTTCCAACCTCCTCGGCAGGCAAAGCCCTCGGTCCCTATGGTGTTTAAGAGGCCGCCTTTCCAAGACCTCAACACCCGCCCGTCACGCTGATCACAGCAAACCGCGGTCGCGACAGCGATGCCTCCAGCACCCGCATGGGACGGGCGGCATCAGTTGGTCGACAGGATGGGTAAAGATGATCCCTCAAAGTCTTCGTCGCGCAGCTGCGTCTCCAGACCAGAACTGTTTGTCGGTGAAACGAGAGTTTTTCGCGAGCGTTTTCGACGGAAAGCCCCAGATGCATTGAGGCATCAGCTGGAGGGGGCTGAACAACGCGGTTTACTGTATTCCGTGGTCGGTCGTAAAGAAACTTCCAGAGTAGCAGCAACGCGTAGCGCCATTCGTAATTTCGCCGCCAGCGGGCTGTTCACCGCCGGCTTATTCTTTTGCGAAGTCGCGGTCTCAGAACCAAAGCCTGTAATGCCTCGTCAGCCGCATCTTGCTCACTCCTGGCTCTGCCGCAGGCCGTATGGTGAACGCATTCTGGTCCTTCCACCGACCTGCAGGGAGCGTTACGGCGCATGAGGCAGAAAATGAGCGTTGGCGCAAGCGAAATGGCGAGGCTCCACCCCAGGCGAACGCCTGATGAATCGACGAGCCCGGTCCTTGCTGATCTGCAGCGCTTCACAGGTGATTCACGGCCCACACACCGCCAGCCCCTCGTCGATCCGGGAGTTCACGGACTGTTGCCCGCATCTCCCGGAGGTTCTAAGGGCTATCCAAGGAACCGCAGAACTGCGAGTACGCCGAGGCATGTTCGGCCCGCGCCAGGAACAAGACGCCCTCTGGGCATGCCAGGGACCAGCTGCAGCCAGGCCTTCCCATCCTCCCAGACCGCACAGTCCATGACTTTGTCACAGGGCTCCTGTCTCTAAGGCAACACCACCGCTCACTGCAAGGACAGAGCTTTAAGATGGTCAGATTCCATAGCGAGTTTAAATTGTCATGTTAAATTTCACATCAACCATGTTCTGTGTTCACTCTGCCTCTCCAAAGGACATCGCTCCCACTGGGGCCCCAGTCCGTAGTCAAGCCTCGAGTGAACTCCCACTGCTCATCGAGCTGCTGCTCAGTTTGACTTCCAGGTTACTAACCTGAGCTAACACAGACCTCATAATCAACAGTCTGAAACCGTTAAACATGCATCAGAATGTTGATAAACAGAAATAGGATAAAAAGTAGGTGTTTTGTTGGTTGCGAGGGTTTTGTGTGACGTGGCATCCATTCACAGACTGTGGGTGCTCTTTACTTCTGTTTCATGTTGTTTCCATGCAACTTGTGTATCAAAGCTGAAAGATCACCGAAATATTACAGAAAACATTCGCACCTCTACCTCCCTCCCTCCCTGTCTCTCTCTCCCTCCTGGTGACCAACACTTGACCTGAGATATAGGTAGCGTCATATGAGGCCTTTGTGTCGACATGTCCGTCAGCATTAATCACACCAATCACTTCAGGATTATTGTATGTTTTTTGAGGTGAGATCTAGGCTGGTGGAGAATCATGCTGCTGCCCCTGTTGGCTCTAAATTTATTTCTACACATGGTTTAGGTAGTTCCTCCATGTGTCCATTTTGGATTGAGTGTAAACTTTTGGATCAGAGAAAGCCTCTGATCCATGGTCTCTAATGAGGGTCATAAAGGGCAGAGAGACAGATCCACTGCAAAAATCAAATAGTTTAATTATAGAAAAAGCATTCACTGACTAAAATCTGTCATGTTGGGCTGCAACTAATGACTATTTTCATAACAGATTTATTTAATATCTACTAATTGCAGTTTATGAATTACCTTATTTAAGCCCAAATGGTGTCTTTAAAAAGCTTATTTCATTTACTGGTTAGCTAATAAGGCACTCAATTTATATTATGACAAAGTTATCAAAAGTAACTAACAAATATTTGGTTTGTTTATATCACAAACAAAGTCTGGCAAATCTGTTAAATGTCCTCAAACTATGTCACTTTAGCGTCAGTTGGGTCTGAAGATTATCAGTATGAAACTGAAAACAATCTGGTGGTGAGTAGTTAAAGAGGAGTGAGCTTAACAGATCCCTGTACCCTGCTCCTCATCTCTGCTTGAAGACCAGTAGCTGAAGGCGACATTAGCTGCCACTGGAATAACACACCTGAACCTCCAGCCATCCAGTTACATGTCAAGTTGCACTGTGGGTGATGTAGGTGTCAGACATGGAATGAAAAAGACATGATCTCTGGTTCTGCTGCGTTGATTTTGATCCTTTTTCAACAGTTAATTGAGAGTTGGACAATGTGCGAGGAGAGCGATGCTAAATTGGTGACGTAACTGTAATTCTTTTAGATTAGCTTGTTAAAACACAGCTACATTGTTATGTCATCAACAAGTCTACGATTAAAATTTAAAAAAATCTAAAGTGTAAAAATGTATGATCTTATGAAATACTGTATCTACTGCTTTATCTAAAACTGGTCTATGTAGAACAAAAAAGGCAAACTTTAAAATAATGCCTTTGTTCAGAGATTGCAATCAAATCTTTCTCACCACTTTCACATCTTCAAGCACAGTGCACAGTTACATAACTGAATCTAAGGCTCAATTCTGAATAAAAAGAAACAATTCTGTGGTTTTATTTGCTTCTTTTTGGCCGTCTATGATGTAACTTAACAACTTCCCTCCTTCTCCAAAGTCTGGGTCCGTGTACATAACACCATGACTCGCTGTGTCCTTACAGAGTTGCCGGTCAGGCCATCTGACCACGCAAACGACACGACAGGCTGGCTGTTAATCAGCAGTCCTGTTCTGAGACATTTTGTGCCTTCATGTTACTTAAGTGACAAGTGAAGCAGTGCCAGGGTCAGATTTCAGGGAGAAGTTTTCTGAGTTTATAATTGAGTTTGGTTCTTTGGCCTCAGGATGAGGGAAGAAATGAGAGTCAGAGAAAGTGAATAAATGGAAAGGGAAAAAAAGTAGAGAATGGAGAGTGAAAGGACAAAGAGGGAGGGAGAGATTGTTCCCGTCCTCCTGCCTCCCACTGACACAGACTGTGTGACAATAGAGACTTTCAGCTCTCTGAATCTTATTAGCCTGTCCACTCTCTCCTTCTCTTCACTCTCTCTCTCTTTCAATCATTTACAAGTGCCTCTACCAACTGTGGGGCCGTAATTGCTATTCTTCCGGAGATGGGGAGAAAGAGAGAAAAAGAGATGGAGGTGGAAAAAGACAGACAGGAGTGGAGAGAAGAAAAGAGATGTGATGGAGGGAGGGAATGGGAAGGAGGGAAATGCATGCGAGAAACTAGGAGAAAGGGGAGGAGTGGAAGAAAAAAAGTCTTCTTGTAGAAAACATTTTGAAAACTTCTGCTTGTACAATATCTTCACTTTTATCTCTTTCTCTTTTTCTCTTGTTGTTATCCTCATCTTGTCACCTCTTTCCAAGAGTCCTCACTGTGGATCTATCCTCTAGAAACTTTAGAATAAAAAAAAAAATTAGAATAAAAGACTGCATTCTACAATGAAACCCTGTGTGTGTGTGTGTGTGTGTGTGTGTGTTTCTGTGTCTGCTGTGTGAATTTACTGGATCAGAGGATTATTGGTATCTAAGAATCTCCTTGACATGCAAAACATCCAGTCATCTGTTCGTGTGGGTGTGTATTTATGCACAACAGTATCTGCACATATGTGAGTGTGTGTTTGTGCCAGAAAAGAAGAGATGAAGGGTTAACAGCGGTTCATTCACAGCACGCACAAAAGGCTGCATAGAACATGGCGACACATCCACAAACTGATAGCTTTGTTGTCCCATGTTACTGGAAAATAAAATCTAGACAACAAAAAGGAAACATGAATTTCATGAAAGGGATAATGTGAAACAGGTCCGTTCTTGGTTGCTGTTCTGCAGATATCTTTCAAAGACCATGTGCCAGTGTTTCCTTGAGAGCACAGCAGAGAGAATATATAATCCCATGATGATTGAATTTTCAAGGAATGATGACATAGCCTTGACAAAAATGTGTTAAAATTGTACTTGCACTGAAATGGACAGAAATCAAATCATGTTTTTTCGGTGGGAAAAAATTATGTTGTGTTTAAGAAATGGTTGAATTCTATGTAAAATGCACACAGTTAAGTAAAGGAGCTTTAAGAAGCAAATACAAGGTTTTATCCAAGATACTAGCATTGATTTTCTCTATGGACAATGTTAGGTGACGAGCAGCTGGAGCCCTTTGATAGGCTCTCCCAGCTGAATCCTCAGTATGAAAGAAGAGCCACCACATTTGAAAATATCTGGTCCTTTGATTTAAAAAAAAAAAAAGAAAGAAGCAAAGATACAAACTTGTGTACATACAGATGTAAGGAGAGAACTATGACTCCCAAACGTGCAGTCAAAGAGCTTAAAATTCTGTTCCATGTGCTGCTAATGCCGAACAGCTGAGCTACAGCTTACACTTTGAACAAGATAGTACTTTCAGCAGTTTAAATGAATTCACTTTTGAAATCCGCCATTCACCATACCAAACTGACAAAAACTAAGTTTAAACACTTCTAGTCTATAGCAGATGGACAAAACATGAATATTGTTACATCAAACAAAAGACTGAGGTGATTCTAAGATGAGAAACACTGAGGATATCAATAAAATGACCAAAAGGAGACTCAAAATTATTACAGAATAAAACTGTATAAAGATAAAAAAGAACCATAAAGAGAAAGAAAGAGAGAAAAAAAAACATCTGCAGCTCTTTTGTGTTGTATTTCTTTCAGTCTAGATGTATTGTAGGAGGGGTTGGTGGGACCTTTTCCACGTCTGTGCCCAGGGGCCCATTGTTTATTAATCCGTCCGTGACTACGGCGAATATATAAATAAAATTATTAAAATAAAAATCATTTTACAAGTGTTCTTTGTTTTGTCTCTCATCAAAATTCCACTGAAATTTATTATAACATGAAATCAAAGACCACAGCTCCGCCACAGGCATTTCCCTTTGGATTTGTTTTGTTCCCATGTTCAGACATGTTAACAGCCATGAACAGAGCAAGTAACAATCTTTAATCATTAGGAAAAATATTTTTATTTTCTAGCGTAATATATGAAGAAAAAAAAATGTGTGTGCACACAAACAAGCCTTAACAAGAAATTTCATTAATGAGTGTGAATTTTAACAAGGTTGATAAAAGTAATTATAGCCAGATATTCTGGAAAAAGTATTTGATAGTGCTGTTTCTCGCATCAAGTAACAGTACTTTTATCAACATTTATTGAAATACTACTCAATGCTCTATTCAGTACCAGCGTTGCAGATCATTACCCAAACAAGCAGGGAAAAAAGCACTTAATGGCTCCAATCCATGTGCACAGTATGTTCACTGATGTGTTTTTGTTCTGAGACGGAAGAGTTTGGAGGTAGGGGGCATGAAACAGATGGAGAAAGCATGTAACACAACAATGTGTCCTGGCAAAAAAAACAGGGTGTGTGAACACAGAAAGAGAGGTGGACAAAGACAACATCAGAGAGAATAAAGAGGTGAGCATGAAAGAGAAGAGGGAGAGGGAGTCACAGATCTGAGATATAGCCAGACAGCAGGAGGAGAATAAATACAGACAAAAACAGAAAAAGAGAGAACGAAATAGCTGAAGGAACAGAGGAAGAAAACAATGGAAACACAAGGTGAGGTTGCGAGCCAAATTCCATGGCAACATAAAATTACTGGAATGAATGTGCTGTTCCACTGCACTGCAGGGCCGTTACTGTAATTGTCAGTTTTCTTTTATATTGATCTTACAGATAGCAGATAAATAAACCAATGCATTTGCCTCAGTTATTACATGAATTTAGCACATTCACATCAGCCCTTAATTTACTGTATCATCAAACTACTTATTAGTTCTAGGTCAGGGTAAATTCTAAGACTTTAACTCCACATAGAAAGCAATTTAATACCTGTTTCACAGCCAAAGTATGAAAGTAGGAAAATTGAAGAGTACCAGTGAAAACTGGTGGAGTCTACATGTTGGTTTCAGGCTAATTTAGTCTATTATTATCTGTCTCCTGAGATGGATACCTCCACTGCTAAGCACCAAAGTCACACATTTTAAAATTTTGCACTTTTACATTTAGATTTAAAGTTGGCAACTGCTCTCTAAGGTTGAACTTTGATTAGAGCTGCAATGATCTGTTGATTAATTGATGAGTCAAATGTGAGAATTAATCATTTTAATCTATTTTAATAATTAAATAATTAATGTAGCTTTTTATGGAAAAAATATTTGCTATTTCTAGCTTCTCAAATGTGAGTTTTATGCTTTTCTTTTTCACACCTATGACAGGAAGAACTAAATATCTTTGGATTTTGGACTGTTGGTCAGACAATGTAATTACATAATGTTAGCATTTTGAATACTTAATACAAATACTGTACAACATGGAATGTACAAGTGTATTTATTACGTACAGTATGTTCTTAGTATGTAGTATGGAGAAATGTAGTTATGAGCAGGAACACTGAGTGTATCTTTCATGATTTAACTAAAAGCAACAATAAGAAATAATGGGGGTTTCATTATCCTCTCAGACTGAGCAGAAATCTTCCTCAATCACAGGAAAAAGGGAAAGCAGTGTTGTTTTTAATCACATGGACTGTTGTTCAGTTGCGTCTTTAAAAAACAGACAATTATGTGAACATAATCCTTGATTATCATCATCCTATTAATCTGGAATTAACCTATTCCAAGTAATCTAGGGACAGCAGCCACAGTAAAGCTGAGTTTTGTACTGGCTCTACCAACCGTACAAACTTGTGTGTTTTTGTGTGTATTTCCCTGGATGCTGCTTTTGGCATGATTTGGACAGTTCTCCCTATTACATGATATCAAATCTGCATGACTGGCAGATGAAACGACTCTAGGACGTCAGCATGTGTCTGTGTGTGCATGGATGTGTAAGCATGTGTGTGTGTGTGTTTGTTTGGCGGTACAGCTACAGGTCTCACTGCCACCGTCCAGCTGGCATACTGATGCAGTAGTTGGCACATATGCTCATGCATGCGCACACACACACACACACACACACACACACACACACACACACACTACAAACACTATTCTCGGAAGAATCAGTATCCTGAAATATCGTAGCCGAGTGCATGAAGACTCCAAGGTCATGATGCTGTCCAGAGCATGCTGAGGCTTGCTGTGGTCAGGCCGGGGAAATGGTGAAGAGAGCTAATTTCACGCTGCCAGAGGTTACAATAGACTCAACTTTTCATGCCATCAGGCCTGCAGCCAGAATAATACTGCAAAAAATAAATCATTGATCCAGCAAAGTCATGCTTGGTAACAAAATTCATATAGCCTGAAATCATATTTAATATTCAATATATCATCATTTTGTTTATTTGATTTGTGTTAAGTCAGACAGACAGATAGAGAGAAGCAAATCTCTGCTGACACTATGGGCAGAGGTGGGGCATAAGGGCTGATGCATAGACAATTGTTGACCATTAGGCTAATATTCAGCTTAAATGAAATGTCACTGATATTATTCCTTTGTTTGCTGATAAAGGTCACTGTTAGTTTCCAAACTTGTCTATTATAAAAACGCATTGACTAAATCACGTCAGCTATTGTTGCTAAGCTAACATTGATGTCAAATGAACTATCAACGACTCAGGCACAGAGTAAATTTTAAAGGTAATTCCTGAAGTGAACTGAAAGAAGTAGGTGGACGTGAACATGCAGAAATATGGTTTTGGGCATAAATTTGCATTTATCTCAGGCTGAACAACTCTACAAATATACAGTAATGTCGGGAAAAAGAAACTGGAGAAAAATAACAGAAAAGAGACTCTGGAAGATTATGAGATCAACCGCCTGTCTAAGAAACACAGCCACGTTCCGGATAAAAACAGTGTGTACAGTGTAGGCTAACAGCGATGGCTAACGTTTATACAACCTTTGTGTCTTCCGATCTTCTATCAACACATATTTACTGCACGCTTGAGAAAGCCCTGGAAAGATTGGTTACCTATGTTTCCAACGCAAACTCTGAGAGACACACAGGCCAATTGAAGGTGCACAGACAGTGATTCATCTCCATAAAAACCGGATCAGAACAAAATCCAAGCAGGATTTCCACAGGTGGAATGGACAAGATATATTACAAATACGAATCTGCTAGTGAGTGTATAGTCTTTGCCTGACCTACAAGGATATTTTTAGTCCAAATGGAAGAAAATACTCTTTTCGAGAGAGCAAACATGTTGAGGATATGTTCCTAGCTCAGCGGAATCGACATTTGACATTTCTGAGCTGTGCTTTATTATTGTATTTGCACATCTCTGCACACACACAGACACCTTCACCTGAGCCTTACATAAATCCATCTGAGAGCATCAGTGTCAGTGCATCAGTGTCCCTCTATTCGTCTTGATCTTCCTCTGCTTTAATCTCCTTTCCTTCATTTCTCCCAGGAATTTCTTCTATTCGTCACCATTCAAGGCCATCCACCGTCCAACTGTGTGTGGACACAAATGCTAAACACAAACAACGGCGTCAGACACACACACCCCAGTGGCTTCCGACTTCTTGAAAGAGGCTTGTTCGAGGAAATGGGAGCCAAAGCGGTTATGCTGGGCGTGCCAAGAGGCTCAGCAGACAGACACTGGCCAGGACAGATGGACAAACAAATTAATAGACTTAAGTGTCGATGGAGGTGAGAGGGACTGAATTCAAGTGAGGGAAGAAACCCGGTAAATTGCCTTGATCTGAACCGGGTATTTTGGATTCAGAAGGAGCCTGAGTTTCTACTAGTAATGACGGGAGATCAGAAATGTGAGGGTGCGTTTGGTGACTAATGGTCTCTTGGCTGAGAGTCTTATTAAAGGCCTTGCAGCAACTGGACAAGCTGGAGATAGGATAGAGCAGGGATGGTGATACAAAAGCATGAGACACATCAGTCAGGAGGAGAAATAGGACAGGAGGCATGGACGACTGTCACAGGCACACACAGGACACAGAGACTGAGATGCACTGTACTTTGAGAACATGAATCGTTTATGTTTCAAAGCAGTTTGATCCTCATTAAAAATGCACATCTAAATCCTGTAAGCCTTCATTAAATCATCACTGAGACAAACTTATACTTAACTCTTCTTCACTACAGCAAACAGCTTTGTGTGACCTCTGAAAGTGTATGCACTGTGGCTCGTTGTTAATAATTTCGCAGTCTTATCGTAATTACACTGGGTGTAAAATGACTTAATGACTGTGAGGGGTAAGAACGAGCTATATGTTTTCATTTAGGCGCTTTACTGGCTACAAGATATGAACAGAAGCGGCTACAGTGTTTTCAACTCTACCATATAGCTTCTTAGCTCAATTAGAAACAAGCAAGAAAAACAGCTGAACTCATCCATGCCTGTCATCTTGAAACTACGCAGCAACTTCTGTAGCAACAGCAGCACAATGAATCAAAGCAGCCTGATAAGTCACACCCTCGTTTGCTCCACCGGTGCATCTTGCATTAGGAACGCGGTCTGCGAGGATCACGGATGAATCACCTCACAGAAAATAGCAAAAATAGAAAATAGGTTAAAGTATAAAAGCATTAAAGGGCGGTGCGGTCTATCGTGCACCAAGTCCAATATTTCCTGCCTGAAAAGTAGTTTAATGTCATGTTACATTATGATGTCTTAAGGTGTCTGGAACTGAGTGGCTTCTTTTGATTTCTGCATTCACTCAATAATAATAAGCATTCTTCAAGCTCATGATGCAGAGAAAATACTAACACATGTTATCATGATGACAACATTCCTCAACTACATTAACAAGGTTAAGGAAAAACTGTTTTGAAGAGTTGAACAGGCATCAGTTTTTAGAGTAGCAACAACCCTGTGAGAAAAAAAAAAACTTTAGGAGAGGAGGAACAAATAAATGCCATATACTATCAGTGTGAGTTTCTCCCAACATAAAAGCTAAGATGTCTACAAACAAACTCTTTGTAATTTGAACATAATTCTGAGCAATTTATCCAAGTAACTACTTGCCTACTGATGTTTCTCTGGTATGGTGGTGGGACATATACAAAATTTTGCAGAAACTTGTGGGCAACCTGACAGATTTTGAAAGCCGCAATAACCAGCATGTCAGCTGTATTTGCTGACCAATATGTGGTGGTTCACTTAAACAACTGCCTGAGTGAGACAGACAGGAAGACACAGAGAGTTTTACAGGCCGGCGGTGGCTAGAAAACACCTCAGGTATGATTGAAATGACTGTTAAGAGACAAGAGAGACAGAGCCAAGAGAAATAATACTTTTTAAGTCTCTCCGCTGATATGTCTGTATGCAGCAAAGCACAACACAGTGGTGTGGACTTTCCCCCACACACAAGGTCTCTCCCGCTCCTCTGCCTCCATTTATAAACCAAACTTCTGAGATAAACATGGTCTGATCCGAAAAAAATAAATTTTATATCTCTTATTAACCTCAGCTGCAGCGTACCTGCATAAAGTTAATGATTTATGCTTTGAGCAGTAGCTTAAATCAGCACTCAGCAGCTGCTGTTAAAAGCCATCTGCATTCGGCCTGACAGCACATTTTAGGTCTTGTTTGTTGCAGTGGCTCTGTATATTCATGATAAGTATTACTGTAAGTATTCTGTGACGTAAATAAAGGAAAAAACTAGATACATTTTCTAAACCTTTTCTCTTCCAAAACTTTTTTTCTGGCTGATAATCTTTATTGTACTCATGTCCTGCAAATAGACAATGACAAGTGACTCTAACACTGCATGGCTACAGTGCACACGCCAAGGAGGAGGAGGTGACTTTGGAGTGTTGTTTGAAGCTGATACAGAGAGATATGATAACAGCACAATAATAGACGTGCCAACATTAACAGCCACAAACACACATATACAAAGTCTTTGCATTCATTTCCAGAGACTTATCCCGACCTAGTCTGACTCACTGGATGTAGACTGTGGGTATGGAGCCTGGCACATAGCATTTTCTCTATTTCTTCGGTATGGTGACATTGACAACAAACCTCTAGCTAGCAGCCTACACACTGAAAAGGCAAGTTTTGTGTACCGTCAGATGGGCCTGTGGTTCTTTTGAGAATTATCCATTTACTTACAGGGCAATGTTGCTGGCTTAGTGCTGCCCAAGACAATTGTGTGGAATTGGTTCAAAGAAATAAAAACAAGCCAGAGCCAATGATAGCAGAGCTGAGCCTCATTTTACAACCCTAAACTAACCTTATCCTAAAACTTAATAGTTTATATTTACAGGGATGTGATTTTTGTCCCCAAAAGGAAAATGAGTCCCCACAAAGTGAATGTGTAAACAGATATTATGTCCCCACAACATGGTAGCCATTACTTGCACCAACCATGATTTGTGTGTGTGTGTGATCCGCGGCTGACAATGATATCTATCTTAGGAATGAAAAAAGACAGCGAGCTACCAGCCAATTCAATTACAAATGCCCACACACACATACAAACACACAGCGAACAGCTCAATAACAATAAATCATAAACGCCGTAACAAATCGCTCTACTCACCTCTAGTTCTTGTATGTTATGCCTCAAACAACAGCAATCACTGATTCAGGGGAACTGCGTACAATAATATGAAAACCTGCGGCTGGGTGATATGGGGAAAAAAGGACTACCTACTACACTGCTCCTTAAGCAATGTGAGGGAAAATACTGCAATAAAAAAGATAATGAATGTACAAGTAGGCACAAGTAAATGTGGACTTAAGTAAGGAGAGTGTTTCACAGAGCTGGGCATAACTGTGCCATTTGAAGTATCAAAATTAAAATGTCATTAATTTCACCAATTTATTCACAATAAAGTGAATGAATTGTCCTTCCTATTGATAAAATGCTGAAAACAAACCTTATTCATTGCCAGTACTGAATGACTGATTATTAGTGAGCTGTAATAAAGCTGTTGTACATCTTATCTTTATGTGTATCTCAAGATGCCTGTAACACCCAGCCAGTTCCTTCTAAATTAAATTAATAGTGTTTCTAATGATTTTGGTTTCCAAGATTTATCACATTACAGACACTGTGAATGAATGGAAACGCCATATGTTCAGTCTGCAGCAACATGGCTGGATGTCAACATTAGTCTGCCCACCACTTTGATCCAGAGTGAAATGTTGAAGCTGTTGGATGGATTGCCATGTAATTTGAACCGAACATTCATGGTCCCCAGAGGATGAATCCTACTTTGGTGATTCCCTGACTTTCCTTTAAGCTCCCACCATGTGGTTTGGAGTGAAATGTCCTTAAAGTTATTAAATGAATTACCATGATATTTGGTACAGATATTCCTTATTCTTCAGAGGATGAACTGTAATTGCTGATCCCTTAACGTTCCATCTGACACCATCATCAGGACAAAAGTTTTATTAGTTGAAAACTTTTGACCAAATACCTGCAAATGACATTCCATCAACCCTCAACTGTACTTTGTACTACATTTAAAAGAAAATAATGCTTGGATGTAAACCCATCATGAAAGGCACATTCTACAAGTACCCACCTTACGCACACACACACACACACACACACACACAGGTACTCGGACTTGGCTGCCAAAACAAATGGGAGCGGTTGGCAAATGTAACTACAGTTTGCTTTTCTGCTGGGTTTAAACCCTGACCGTCTATCTGTCTCCCAAAGACAGTAACAGATCCGATTTCAACAGCGTTATGAAAGACCTGAAAGGAGAGAGAGATGAGGAGAGTCTGCAGGGAGGAGGAGGAGGAGGAGGTGACTTAGGAGAAATAGAGAGCTGAGGAAAGAGGGAGGGAATAATGAACTGAGGGAGAGATATCAAGTGAATCAGAGGAGAGCAAAGTGCAGAGGGACAAAGAGAGAGGGAGAGAGAAATGAATGGACAGGAAGAGTGACTACAAGGGAGACAGAGATAGAGAGGCAGAGAAAGCATGGGAGGAGAGAGAGGAAGGACAAGAAGGCTTCTTTTTGTTTCCTCTTCATCAGCCTTCTCTCTCTCCCTGTTCAACATACTCTTTCATCTCCATATGAATAAAGAGAGAGAGGAGAGAGGGAGAGAGAGGAGGAAAGGAGGAGAGGAGAGGGCATCAGCATCTCTCAGTAATCCAGTCTTTCTCCTTTCTCACTACTGCTATTCTTTCTCTCCTGTGAAACCTGAGTACACAATCTCCTGCACCTGCAAGCGTGCTGTGTCTGTCATAGAATGAACCTGTCAACCAGGTCCAACTTATGAATAAAGCATGTTTCTACAGTCTTTGTATTTTGTGCATCTATACATGCTATGTAGAGATGTGGTAGATGAAAACATGAATGGAAAAAAAGACAAACAGACGAATTGTTGCATTAAATTAACACAAATGTCTTCTTAGCTTTGAGAGCTTAAACAATGACAGCAGAGATTACTGCTCACGCATTTAATGCAAAACAATATTTTAATCTTATGCGCTCCACTTTGAAAGTGTAATAGCACCACATGCACTGATCAACCCTACTGTCTCCTACATCTGTTTATATACCACTGATTTGCTTTTACGCATACATTTAGAAGATGAGGAACTTTAATAGCTGCCTTGATTCGTTCTCTGGCATGTTGTCCCAATCAGTGTATTCTTACTCTTCACAGAAGTCAGGGAGGAAGTTGACCAGACTTTGGTCAGCATTCCAGCAGGTTTGGGCCACTAAAACACTTGCTTCAGATTAGGAAAATATCATGGTTTGGCTGAAAACTGACAAGTCTCAGTCAAATTCTTTAGCTTCAAGTCATTGATGTTGATGGCAATTATTCGCTGGTCTGAGTTGCCAAAATATATATACTATAACAGTGATGATGTGCCAGGCATAGGCAGTAATAACAATTGAAATCTGTAGCTATTAGATTTCAGTACTCATTCACGTTTTGTGATGGTAGAACAGTCACATTCAATATAGCCAGTTTGGCTCTGTATAAATCCGAGGAGCATTGCATTTCCTCCAAAAAAAAATTGACAATGCAAAGTGACAGTGTTGTGCTGGTTCTCCTGTTTTTGGAATTAGTTTTAAATTACATATTTGGAGTGGAAACACAACTGCAGTTAAAGAAACGCTCGTTGGAGCACAATAAGTTGCGAACACAAAATCATATACTATCACCTTTCAGGTTGTTATGACATAAGCAACTGCAAAACCAGAAGATAACTGTCTTGTGGGTTTAGGAGGAGGAGAGGAGAGGAGGAGGCACATCTCCTTGTTAAACCAATCTTTCTGCCCCTGTGCTGTGTGCCAGTTGCTCCTCTCATCAACCTAAAAGCCTGAAGGTCTCCGGAGGCACTCTTGTTTGCTAAAAACTGCATTCAGATACACAGAGTGAGGGTTTGTTATCTGGAATTTACTCCTCTTGTTTCCTCTGTTTCCTATGATTTTGATGATTATTAATATCGTTTCTTGTACTTTCTTTTATCTAATACTTTTCTCAGTACATGCATGTACAGCATTTTGAGACAATATAATTCCTTTAACTGCTGAATAGACAGACAAAACTGTACAAGATGGAATACATGTAAAATTTCATATGAAACTTTCCAAGAATAAACTCCAGCCTGATTTCAGGGAGGTCAAAGTGTAATTTTGATGTGATATTTATTTGTGTGCAGTATTTTGCTTATTTATAGCTCGACGCCTGGTCAGCTGAGGTTTGGAAGAAAAAAAAAAGACTTCCATTGTATGAGGAAATATGTCAAGCGGGTGCATGAAAGCAATATAGTAGAAGAAATTTGAATGTGATATATTGCCAGACATTTGCTGATGCAGGTGCTTTAGAGGCCGATGTTCAAATGCCAGCCTGCCATCTGCTGCTGCTAGGGCCATACGCTGCAAATTTTATGACAGATTTTCTTCTTTTTAACAATCTCTGGTTTGTCAGACATTTTGACGAAAACAAGCTAAATCAAACAGGGGGGGGTCACTGTCGGCTAAGAACAGATTATGTAAAAATACGATCGAATAGAAGAAGATGGTTGCAGGACAAGTCAACAGATATGAAATTTCTGCAGCTGCTAGAAAACACAACATAAATGCACCAGAGAATTCATCACTTCGAAACAATCAGCAGTGAAACATCTGCATATAGGAAATGTAACACAGATGTGAAAACAAACTACAAAACCAGAGCTGGAGGTCTGGGGAAAACAGATGCCAAACGTGCAGGGGTTGGTAAGGGCATACTCTTTGTCTTCTAAGCCATGCAGAGCAGAACACAGACTGTTTGTCAGCACAAGCACCATTAGCATAGCTCGAGCTCTGTGAGACTTGATATAAGCTACGTGGCCGGGCGCTGGCTGCATCACAGATGATGGATGGATGGGCGGATGGATGGGAAATGAGACACAGGCTGAGAAATAAAAGGCAAAGGGGATTAGAAAGGTGAAATATGCAGGAACACAGAGAAAAGAGACAAAGTGAGAACAAAGCGAACACACAGAGTCAAAATGTCAATAATTAACGATTAATGAAAATCTAAATAACATTATATGATTGATATATATTTAACACCAGTGCAGAGGCTGGCTATGGTAGGAGAATATAAATCCAGAGGTGTGGTGATGAATAAATTCCTCCCAGCCAGTCACATCACTGATGTCATTGCTCTGAAACAGCTGTGTCAATCACAGTGGCCAGCATGATAACAGCCATTAAATGGAAAGAAGCTACTCCAGGAAATTACCCTCTTGTCTTGGATGGCGTGAAGCGATACAATGTGAACAAACAGCACCTCAAATCAGCTGCTTATATGACGCATCAGCGCTATTTCACTTTTATTTCTACTGATTCTCCACTCATAAATTGTTGCATCAGACTGTGGAAATGTGACACGCACAGCATTTGCACCATTGAAAGAAAAATAAAGATGGGATATCACAACATGGGACATTTATCACGTAACAATATTTTTCTGCTTTATCTGGGAGATGGTGAGATAGTAGTAGTGGAAAATGCAACAGCTACAAACGAATGATTCTTCGTTGTTGGTTTGAGACCCCTTAAAATTAAGTGGAGCTGCAAAATTCATCGATTTATTGAGCGACAGAAAATTAATTTACGTTACAAACTAAATCCCCAAAGTTGATAGTTCCTGGCTTCCTGGATGTGGTAGACACTTTTATCAGTATTATGTTATGGTAAAAGGCTATCTGAGAAGAAATCTTTGGGCTCTAGGAATTTTATAGTGTCCACATTCATTTTCACTATCTTTCAGAGTAAACAACTAATTTATTAATCAGAAACTCTGCCAGATTAATCAATTAATGGTGGAGGAAAAACACATCTGCAATGGCACATTGGTGTCGATATATAGGTATTATTGTCGTATTGTATTGTTAGCTGAGCAATTACAACAGTTTTACAAATTAAAGTTATTACCTCTATAGCTCATCATGACTATAACTCAACATTTAGCAACTTTTTTTTGTAAATAGCTAAATCACATTCAGAACTGCATCAACTACAATTTATTTTCTGCCAAATAGGCAGACAGAAATATTAATTTCATCGTAGTGAAAATCTGGCGTAGGTTCATGGCCCAACTGCAAGGATCACATCCATGGCACAGTCTGGTGTTCATATTTGTTGTGCTACTTCAGTCAAAATGAAACAACATTCAAGTATATAATTGCTGCTGCTTTAATTTTTCTCTTTCTACGATATTGATGGTGGAGCTGTTCTCTGGAGAGTCAAGTTTTATTCAACATCAAAACCAGTCCACTGAGGAAAAGACATTTTTATTTTCTAAGCTTTCACGATGCATTTGGGTTGTAAACTGGCACAACTGAAATCTGTGCATGATATTTTAGCAAATAAACACTGTCCATGAATAAGCCCAGTCTGTGCCTCATGGTTTCAAACTGACAGGCAAAAAATCTGCAGTTTCAAGATTAAGCCACATTTTAACTGAATCTCGAGCTGCATTTTCTTGCTCCATGTTTTCATGCTCAAGGTAACACCATACCCCAACTCAGTGAATTGTACATGCTATGTAGTCTTTTCCATATAGATGGTTCCTTGTAGAAGATAATGATTTGCATAAAGCCAAGATCACCTTGTAGCGGGTAATCGTCAACATGTGATGGCAGGTGTCAACGTGCAGAGGAAGCCCAGGAAGAAAATTCACAGTAGAACACGCTATGGGTTTTTTGTTTTTTTTTTTTGCCTCGGTGGGGTAGACGAAATTCAAGGCAATATCTAGTGGATTCAGTATTTCCAACATTTGATTTAAAACATTAAGAGATCATATTGATTCCTTTCTTTTGAAAGGTGACCATGGTCGCCTCAGCTCTTCAACCCATTCATCACATAATTCTTGTAGGATGTATGGCACTGTGAAAGTCGGCTGCTAATAAGATCAGAAATAACTTTACAACACCTCAGACTTGTTCATTTCAGTCACCTACTGAGCACAAGCGGTACTCGGTAAAGACTACAGATTACATTGGTTACACTGGGTAATTGCACAGCGATGAAATCTGTCTTTCTAATCCATAACCAGTCCTGCGTATACCTAAATATTTAATCTTTAAAAATTCCATATGTGAATGACTGCACAGTGACCTCAAATTCACTGAACAAACTGTCTTTACCACTGGCCATTATGGAAAATGCATGTTGGTTCCATGAAACGTTTACAAGGGTACTGGTTAATTCAACCTTCATTGCTCTATATGCCCACTGAAAACTGTGAAACTAGCAGCCTTGATCAGTCACTACGTTATAATTAAAGTGGCTGTAATCAAAACAATGGGTCATAAGACCCTGGTTGTGAAAGGTGCTGCTTGTCACGATGAACTTTCAGTGGTTATCACTGTTCACAGTGCCCTTGTCACGGCTTTATACTCTTTCAGCTCATTGTTTTGGTTTCTAAACAACTCTGTTTCATGTGACCTCGCCCTAAAGCATAATTTCCTGCTATTTTTCAGTAAAGAAGTACAATATTTCCCCAATCCAGAATGCCATTTGTTTAAATGGAATATCTCTTCCATAAGTTGACAGTAGCATGTATCAACATACTCCTGATGTGGACCTGCTGTGACTGACTCCAAGCCTTATTATGTCTGTCTTGGCGTGAGTCAAGTCAAGATTAAGTCATTTTCTCTAACTGGCCTGAGCCAACAAATTTGCCACATAAGACCTTGATCTGTACAGCGATGACACCTCAGACCCATGGTTTGGAGTGAGATTTATGTGTTCAATTTGACAGAATAACAGTAAAACTGGAGAAACAAAGATGCAGTATGAGTTTCAATGTTGCATCTGCCTACATTATAATACTTCAAACACATTTATTGAATAATTAAATTCATGTATTTTGATCCAATTTTATAACAGTAAAAAGCTTTTCTGATTTGTGACAACGACACACACCTTAACCATGACAAGGTATAAGTGGTAAAATGAACTATAGTACCAATCAGTGTGAGAATATATACATAAAAATAACAATACTGGAGCAGGAGAGCAGTTAGCCTATTTCTCTGTCTGATGTCAAATTGACTTCTTACTGAAACAAAGTACGAAATGTAAATTCAGAAACCCACACAAATTTATTTCTGTTATTCCTAATCTGTTGACATTTATCACCAGAGACAAACTTTCATCTCATCTCAGCTAGGAACAGAAGCAACAAAGGAAATACCATAAAGGACATTTTCTACCACTTTCATTGTAGATGTGTTTCTGTCAGTAAAGACCACCAGTTAGAGTTGTCCCTAACCACCTGTTACATTGATTAAATAAATATTTCTCTCTACAAATGTTACAACATTACAGAAGTGCTTGAAATGTGTCGCGCTGAGTAAATATGTACATATTCTGGAGTACATTTTAGGCTTACTGTACAATGAGTAAAAGGATTTTCTCTCTTTTTCCTTTGTATAACTCATAAAGTCTCATAAGTTACATGTCCTTTTTCAAGAGGAATCTCTGTCTAAATAATGCCTATATTTTTGTGATATGGGCGCTATAAATAAAATTAGATTAGATTGAATTCCCTTATACCCACCTCTCCCCAGTTATCACTACTTATCCCTCTTTGTTTTCCATTCTTCTTTCTTCACTTCCTTTCCTTCCTTCTTTCCTTGCTTCCCACCACTCCTTCCCTTTTCTTGCTAGCAAGGCACTTCAGGACAGCTCAGCCGGGAGCTATGAGGCCAACCCTGATTAATAATAGTGAAGTATCTTAGTGAAGTTAGCAAGTTCTGTTATCTCAGATCAAAATAAATAAATAAATAAACATATGTCAGACTCTTTGGCCGCCCTGCTTTAAAACAGAAAATGAGAAATAAAGCAAAGTATGTCTGTTTTTGAGATGGAGCCAAAATCACTGGAAACAGTTTTACTTTTACTACTTTACTTTTGTGTGCAACTAAAACTTAAAGCTACTCTGTGGACTTTTCTTGTAAACAAACAAAAAGTTACTGTTTACATTCAGGTTTGTCAATACAATGCCATGTGTATCCTGTTGAACTTGTCAAATACATTTTGCTTCGTCCTCCCATGAAAACATCGAAAAGCTGATATTTTAACAGTCCTCTTCTTCACTGTCTTTGCTGGCTAATTGTTGCACTTCTAACTTGCTGGGTTACTGACACTGTGATCGGCAGGCAGAACAGCGATGAAGAACCAGCGTCAGGAATGTCGCATCACTTGCAGGCTGACACACATGCGTATGGTTCCCACAAGTAGCGAACAAAGCTCTGCATGTGCCGGATTGTAGGAGACACAAGGAAACGCAAACACCGAACACAATAACAGCAGAGCGAGCAATATGCACTCTGACAGAAAGTCGTGGCACAGGAACAGCGGGCTGAAAACACAGATGGCTGGGTCTGATCAAATGCTGTGGGCTGATCGGTATCTCTGCCTAATTGGGGCGAGGAAGGAAGGATCATTTCCAAACCAGGCGGTGTCAGCCAGGTGTGGACGGTCCAGTCCCAGTCTCTTTACGTCTTAGCTAAATATCATAAATTAAAATAAATCTAATTCCAGATATAATTTAATTGCTCCTCTACTCTATGCGGTTCATCCAGACCACATGTATAGAAGCTTTCAGTTTGATGTAAAGGCCATGCAAGGCAGTGATCTTAAAAGGAAAGTCAGGCATTATTCTATATTTTTATCATTGTCATAAAAATTACACACACCACCTGGACTTCATTTCAAAGGGTTGAATAATTAAGCTAAAAGCAGTGGGTAATGTGGTTTGGCAAACTTGCTCAAACAGGGCCCATAGTACACATCTGTTGGGGACTACTTTCAGATGCCAATTAATATACATTTGGTCTAGCATCTAGTCAACTCTAGCTGCTATTTCTGGCAGCGGATGGTGTGTAGGGATCGATTGAAAATAAACTAGGTATTACATTCATCATAATGTAAGAACGTATTGATGCAACAATGTGGCTCCTGCTTGCGTGTTTTAGATTTTTATGGACAGAAATGAGATCTATAGCTGAAGAATGAATACCATGCATCAGGCTTTGCTTCTACTCAGACAACTGTCAGCTCACTCATTAGAAAAATATGGATACCACCAAACTTGCCTTCCAACATTAAAATACAAGAGTAAGTCATAGGATACTGCTGCAGATTTGGATTGAGACACTTTTGCAGTATCATGCAGCCTTCCTCTTCAAGTGTGTCGTTACTGATTGCTGCAACTGCTGATTGTTCAGGACGGGTTTCACGGAGTTTTCCCCTGTTAAGCATGGACCCAGCCGTGAAGTGTATGCATACTGTGCATTTGTGCAGCATACGTGCGCATGGTGTGTGTGTGAGAGAGAAAAAGATAAGGCATTCTACAGTTCAAAGCGGTGACCTAAATTCGGGTACCATGATAATGTACATACTGGATCTCTCTCAATAGCCTGAAAAAAGCTATTTAAATAAACCAAATTTAGACATTCTTTTCTGTCCAGCCTCTGCAGTGTTCAGTGTATTTTGCAGTGGCAGCCTGTTCTCCAAACATAGCGTACAATGTTTTACACTTGCGCCCAGCATTTTATTTGAGGATGAGAGCAGAAGAAAAACATTCATATAAAGCTGCATTAAGGTAGAATGCGCTCAAATCTGTTTTATTTATTTTTTGGAGAAAAAAAAAAAAACATGTCTATGAAGTGAAAACTATGGCAAGAATAAAAAAAAACAAAATTGCAACATACTGTTTGTCAGGTCGAATTATGTGTGAAATAAATCACCAGTCCCTCTGTCTGACAGGAGATATAAACCTGAGGCGTAGGACGGTGACAAACCACCACTTAGCTTCTGCTGCCTGCCCACCTGCAGAACAATGCAGACCTGGCCATATGTGAAAAACCATTCAACACCATGACAACACTGAGGAGAAATATGGTGCCTTTTAAATTGTTGCCAAGCATGTGAAATAAATTAAGAGTATCTCAAGTCAGTGAATTCACTCCTGCAACTTTAATTCGCTTTCATTATGACTTTACCTTTGTTCTACAAGACGTGCAAAAGAAAGCAAAGCAGATCTAAACACGTTCTAACTTAGGCCGTTAAACAAATTGGTAAACTGTTCTCAAAAAGCACAGTAAGTTATTCTGAAAAACCACACGTCCCTGATTGTATTAAAGTCTTCGTAAAACATTTTTTTACCTAACTACGCAAAACCATCTTAAGTTACTGTGCACATTCATACTGAAGAATAATTCTCCAAAACGTAAGTACGAATAGCATTGTCACAAACAACAACACAGGCGTAGAGAATAAACTGCTCACATTAAAAGATCGATGGTTGAGAATGTTTAAAGTTTCATATGTAGTGGAAATGTCAAAACACTATAACACTCTTTCTGGGACGCATTACCACAATGACTGACCTCAATAATTGCCATGCCCGGGCATTTCTTTTTAGGTTCTTATTAAAATTTCTCATGGGAGGAATTTCAAACAAATATAGCAGCTACGACAACTCACATCTTGCCATTAGGATTACAGTATCAGCATTCAAGTCAAATATCATGAAAAAAACCCACAAAGATAATTAATTTGATCATTAAAAGCAATCACTCATGAAAGAAGAAATAATCGTTTACCGAAATGCTGTCTGTGGAGGTTTTCTGACCAAATAACTACCTCAGCCTCTTTGTGATTCAGTATAAAAAGGCACATACACAGTAGAATGAACATCCCTGTCTCTTTTTCTACAACACATAAGTTAATTCTAGTAAAGAATGACAAATAGAGGGTGATTAACCAACAACTTCTATATACCGTTGAGTAGTGAAATATTAGTAGTAAGGGTAGGGTAGAAATAAGGACAGTGAAAATAAATCTCACTACAAGAGCCTTTAAATATAATTACTTCATGACTGGTGAGCTGTAGATGAAATTAACAAGCTCTGGCAACACACACTGCTAAGGCACAGCGCATCATCTCCATGTGCATGTGTGTGTCTTTTTACATCCTCTCCACTTTGATTTCAGATAAGTAATGGGTGAGGCCTGTTACCCAAAATACTGTTTTACGGCATTGACTCTCAAACAAATGGCAAATGAACACAAACACTCCTGGACTTACGTGCTGAGTGTTTGAAACAAAAGAATTTTACGTTTTCATTTTGTTGTGAATTCAATTGCCATACCTGACTCTCTCAGATAATACAGCTGGTCTGCAGTTTTTTCAGATGCTTCTGTGAGATACGTTTAAAAATGGTTGTTCAAAAGAAATTAAAGCCACAGATATCGAGATAAAGATACCAAAGACATAATGATTATACTGTCAGTCACAAATCTCTGATGGATCGGCAAGCTGTTCCTCACCATTTTATTCCTCCTGACCCACGCTTCGCACACTCATCTCGACCACAAGTCAGCTAATTTAAAGGAGCTCATCAAAGGGCAGCCTAACAGGGTGCTAGAGGTGCCAACAAATCCTTTAAATGTGCTTGGTTAACAAATGCCCAGTGCACATCTGAAGCATTTATATTTTTAAAAAAGAAAAGGTCTTAATCAATGAGCTCCAGCGTGTGTGGAGGGATGAAGTGAGCACACATCATGCACAAATGTCCTCACAATGGGCCCAGAGTAACAACAGGAGGGATTTTTCATCCCTTGCAATTATCAAAGCATGATGTGAGATAACCAAGGATGGATGGGCAAGAGTGGGACACTGTCCAGGAACCCCCAGACCCTTAGGTTCCCCGTTGTTCTTCTCTTATTTACTGTAATTTAAGTAATGCAACTTTGTTGAAAACCACCAGATGAAAAAAGAGCCTTTTGGCAAAATTATTAATGCCAGTTCATTTGTATTTGTTCTTGATATGTAAAAGCATAAAATAGAGCAATTAATTAATTGTTCAACAGAAAATTAATCAGCAGCTATTTAGTATTCAATTATTACCTAAAAATGACAAATATTTACTGGTTCTGAAATTTGCACTTTGTCTTTGTCATGTGTGATGGTAAACTGAAACTCTTGGGTTTCAGGCTGTTAATCAATCAAAATAATTTGAAAGATGTCACCTTAGAAGAACAGGTTAGCTAGATGGATATTTTTCTCTGACATTTTAATCATGCAAACTGTTTATTTGTAACCCTGGAAAGTGTCCTGGAGGTCAGGTGCAGTCACTGGCTACACTCCTGGGTTTTCATCTCAGTCACTGACTTTTCATTAAGTAATAATTAAGTAACGATTATTTTCTTTCCACTGAACCTTAGTCTGAACTTAAGATCAAATATTTCCCAAAAGAGGATCTCAGCGTGGATTTCTCTGTACTGGCATCATCAGTCAACAAATATTTATCCATTTCAGATAACTTGCATGTAATAAATCAAATCAAATAAAGTTAAAATGTTTGCTGTCACCCACAGCTTTGGGAAGCTATTTCCATGCTGCATGCTTTAAACTATCAGTTCTAATCAGCTCAAATACTTGAGCTGACCAGACTGCTGCCTTGTACACCAGCCTGTACGCTCCTGATGCTGAACATTTCAAATGACAACAACAACCCCGGCTGTCAAGCATGTTGCAGGCTATTCAGATTAACAATGTTGCACATGTCAGAGGCAACTGTCAAGCAACGGCTGATCATCCACAGGGAACATGAAAAATTTTTAAAAGCAGGCATAAGGCACAGTGAGGAACTGAATTTTACCAGCAGGGACAGGCAAAAGAGATTTAACAGACGGTTGGGATTCAATCTCTCTGGCTGGCTATTTTCTGACAGCTGACAGAGAACTGGAAGTTGTTCAAACTGCAACCTTTTCAACAACAACGACAGAAATTTAAAAGTCTGAGATACAACCCGAGTCATTTACATGCACAGGAGTGGTGTCTTAAATGTAAAGAGATTGGGCAAAACATGAGCGCCACAGCAAACCATGTCCGTGCGACTACAAAGCTGTGACAGGCCCTGATCAAGATTTCAGGACAGTATGTACACTAAACTGACTTTACTCTGGTTTCTCTAGGAGATCACTGGTTGGATACGTCAACACGGCTCTGACACATTCGCCACCGGCATGGTCAGGATAATTATCACTATGATGAAATATGTCCAATACAAATTATACTTCAAGCTGAGCATGAAGGGCAAAATGAGTTTAAATTTCCTGTTGGGGATCATAAGATGTATGATAGATGAGGAAAGATAAGGCGGTCCTGCAGAGGCCGCAGCATGCAGAAATATTGTCACGCACCTGATAGAGAAGGTTCATCATAAATGTGCATTTGTAAGCATTTTATGGCATCTAATTGAAATCATATATCTCCTTTATCCAATTTTAAGTGATTTTAGATTTTAGGATGAACTTCTGAGCTTCTACGATGTCTTTATTCAGTAGGTCTAACCAACACAGTCATTTTCTTCATTACCTTGAAATGTGTGCTTAACTTTGGCCTTGTGTGTTTATGTAGTGTCCTTTTCAGGACTCCATGGTGGAGGGAGGTTGGTAATCAGTCTGTCTGTTGTCAGCATCTGGATCAGATCCATATTCTTCATATACAGTATGCTCATCTAAATTTTGTCATCCTGATTGTCCATATGCAAATTTGTGATATTGAAGACTCTTGACTTCTTCCAGTGTATTATGTTTTGTCTTAGTAAAGTGCAAAAACTTAGAGGTATGTTGTTTTTTAATAAATTTGAGAAAACTTTGTGGGCTCAATAGGCATTGTCAACCCACTGGATTATCTTATCATCCCAAAGCTAGTAAACTGTTTCTCAAGCTCTTGAAAAGTTTAACAATGCGAACACTGCAGGATTTAAAATATTTTTAAAGATCAACTTTCAAATACTTCATTAGAAAAATGACGTGGAGGCGCACAATGTTTTGAAAATACAGATGTACAGAAAACACCACAGGAATCTTAAATTGATGAATAAAATACTGGAAAATTATGAAAAGTGGTATACGGTATACCTGAATCTAAGCTGATGTCTTTAGTGCTTGTTTAGAGCCCACAGATAAAGACATGCATTAAGGAGAAAGAAAGGGAAGGTTTGGAAACATAAGGCATCTGGTAACGAGGATGATGAAGACCGAGTTGCCACCCAATGGCAGTGATGATAAACACCAGTGGGCAGTGGCGTAAATACTTGGGATGCCAGCAGCTAAAGAGATCAAATTCATAGGTTGAGCTGCCGGACTAGTGTTTGTGCCTATGTAACACAAACCTTTGCGTGACTGCAGAAAAACTGCAATATTAGGTTATTTTCAGCTTCTATACTGTACATGTAATTTTCAGATTGAGTCAATATGCACAGTACTGATGGTGGAAATATGTGCTCACACCTTCTGTCATAATAAATATAAATGGGCATGTTACTGTTTGTTGTGGTGTTTTCTTTACGTGTGTTTAGGCACGTGAATCCAATGGAAAATACCTTGACTTAGCTATATGAGGAGAACCAAAGAAAGAATCCCAAAATAACCACAGCTGAGGGGAAGTACATAAATAAATAAATGAACAAAAGGAAAAACATGATAAGTTTTATGATCAAGAGGCCAAACTTTTAAATAACATCCACCTGAATCGACAGCCTGTACAGTAACTCAAGGGAGCTACCTGGATTTTCGGTGCATTGATTTCTCAGAGAGTCTGAGTGAGTCAGTGTGTGTGGGAAAGAAAAAGAGGCTGTGTCTCACTAACGGCCTACATGAACTCCTGACAGGTAATTGAAGAGAGATTGAGGAGTTGTAATTGGAACCAAGAGTGTCTGAAGCTTACACACACCCACACAACACACACACAGACACTGACACAGACACACACGCACACTGGGACAGGCGAGGTGAGAGGGTAACCGGCTCAGGTGGGTCTCACAGCTCAGGCTTTTTGGCACGTCTGGGCAGACGACAAAAATACCTCTCCTCTATTAGGTGAACTGACGTACGCCTGTGTGTGTGTGTGTGTGTGTGTGTGTGAGTGAGTGAGTGTGTGTGTGTCTCAGTGGGATCGCACAGATATGTAAGTGCATGCAGTGCATGTGTAAATACAAGCGTGTCTGCAAGCATGTGACTGTTGTTGTACCTCTATGCAATAGATTGCAGTATGTCAGGGTATCTGCAGCTACAGTACAAGCTTGTGTGTGTGTGTGTGTGTATGTATGTGTGTGTGTCTTTGCGTGACTGACAGTGCGGTCAATGAGCCTGTCTCTAGAGGAAGCAGTGACTGTGCTCTTATATAAAGTGCTGCTTTGTGGAAGCTGTGCAGCGAAGGCAGTCTTTCACTGACAATTACTGCTGACTATGAAATGCTTGATATACAATAAAGATCACATCAGATCAGTTAAGTACACGACAGATTTAAATATTTAACAGGGAGTATAAGAGGCGGCAGCCGCAGTGAACTGGTTAGACGAAGCGCTGCAGGTGACAGGTGCTCGTTTCAGTTTGAGTCCAGTCAAACCTGCAACAGATCATCAGGGTGAGCAGCATCTTTCACACTGCAGTTTCTGCAGTTTCGGATCGAAAACCCATTTGACCCATTTGGCATTCTCTGATTCTCTGAGTGGAAACTGTTAATTTGTCAGCACTAATCAATTTCTGATTACATTTTTTTTTGACAAAATGAAAAAGAGAAGCAGGTATCCTCATGTTCGATGTTTTGGTTCCTTCTTGTAAATATGAAACGCAGGAGTGCCCACAGTGTTAAAAGTCTGCTGCTTCTTAAATGAATGGTAATTTCATCAGCAGCAGTTGAACCGTTACGTGTCTTCCTTTAGGCTCTTGGGCACGCAGCACAGAGACTGGAAGCAGGTTTGATGAATCACACCCTGATGTACTTACATTCCTTCAGCTAATCATGTACACCGCACCGCCTAATGGTAATTTAGCACCCCGGGGGAGGGGTAGCTAAATTCTCATAAAGATATACTCCGACATAAAAAGGCTGGAAAAAGAACCTTGATAGATAAGCAGAGGTATCAAGAGGGAAGCGGTGTTTATCGGTTGTTTACAAGTCACTGCAGAGCAAGAATTTTTACAACATTTTAATAATTTATATGCGAGTGAAATTCCAGTCTCGTCTAAATACATTTGGCTGTCGCTGAGTGAAGGGCTGTGAATAAAAAGGGCGGAAAACACCATCCTTTAAGTGAAAGCATGAACTTTAACTGCGCTGTATCATTTCAAATGAGGAATAAAATGTGTCATTAACTTTATGTAACTCACTGTTTGTCAGCTTTATCATCACTACATAACCATTTATTAACAATCTGAAGTATCGCTTCCTCACTGCCACTGTGTCATTTGTTTCTATGCTGTACAATACATAAATTCACACTGTATACACCATGTTAAAACTGCATGTACTTCCAAACTGGTTTTTACTATGAATGCACCAATCCAACGTTTTCTTCCTGGACACCAATTCCCATGTCTGGACCCAGGGTACCTGCAGGACTGTCAGATGCCAGTACTTCCTTTCTCCTGTATTTTAAAAATATATAATACACTGCATGAAACTTATCTCATTTTTATGCTAGGTAACAGGAGGCCAGGGATCGTTGTTACAAGTAAAAACTCAGCAGTCCTGTGTAAATCAGAAATACAGATTTTTATAACATTGAAACTGTATTTAATGTGGATATCTGACAAATATGAAGGCCTCTCAAAAGGTCTGTGCCGATACCAATGTGGCAGATTGGATGAGTACGTTCCATCCTCTGACGTTCTCCTCACGGTTGCAATTTATCAGCAACTATTTTGATAACTGAATAACCATTCGTGGCATTTTTCCAAAAACCTTGCTCGTTGCAGCTTCTCAAATGTGAAGATTTGAAGGTTTTCTGTGAATATTTTTGAATTTTTGGACTGCTGGTCAGACAAAACCTGGCATCTAAAGGCGTCATCTTAGACTCTGAGAATTTACCAGAGGCATTTTTCTCCATTTTCTGACTTTTTACACACCAAATGATTCATCTGTTTATCAAGAAAATGATGTGCAGATTAATTAATAACGGAAATAGTCGTCGGTTGCAGCCCTTAGCTTCACAAATACATGCAGCCAAACATCTGTGCATGTGCTTGTGCATGTGCCAGAGTTGGAGTTGTATTGAAACCATTTCCAGATTTAACTGGGGATTCATTAAAAAACATGAAGTGAAAGTTTGAACCCCCCGCACTTCCTTCTACCAAGCAGGTGTCAGCTTGTGTATAGTTTTTATAGGTGGCAACTAAACATCTCAAAAGACATGGGTGAAATATAAAAACTCGCTCACTTCACAAAAGAAAGGTCTATGGAGTAAGAAAGGGGATCTGAAGTGACAAAGCAGCGTGATGTGTCACCAGTTAATGAGCAGCCACTCACAATGAGAAGAAATTGCTTTTAAAAATGGATGTAATGCACGTCATAGGTTTCACCTCAAAAATCACATTCACCTTCTGCGATGATCGACACAGTACATGACCAGAGCTGATAACAAACCTGCTCATATCCCCACTCGGGTATTAAACATGCTGACTCACAGACCTGAGGCCTGCTGCAATAAAACCCAACCTGATCTCATTAGAGACTGAATATTATTTGGACCCGGCCTGATTCAGGTCCCAGCTCGAGCCCTCAGACTCGTGAAGACCTCTAATGAGATCGCAATGTTTTTTTTGTTTTGTTTTTTCACTGCACGTCCCCAGATGCAGACACAGTACAAATACCCAGAATCAGGTGATACTTATACTCAGGATCAAGTAAACTCAGGTAAAATACATCTTTCATTATTTCACCTTTTTACAAAACAGAATCTAGCCATTTTAGACAAATGACTTTTATGGCCTACAACTGCTAGAAATCAGTGGGTTTTTTTTTCATTTTGGTTTCTCTTCTTTTTCAAACAATACACAAAGAACTGTAACTGATACAAAGAACCAGGACTGATGAAGTCTAAATCTAACAAAAACGCAACCGGCAACTAAGAAGTTCCAGCTGCAGCTTCCAACCAGCATCTTCCTCTTCCTGTTCCACTTTGATGTACCCACCTCCTTGCCAGTGATTAAACTCGGTTATTAACTTTCTCCCCGCTTCCCACACCATCTTTGACTCATACAATGACTTCTGACAGCCATCCAACTAATTTGCCAGACGTCTGTTGACCTGTTCAAACCTCAAATCTCAAACTCAAAGCGTGCTGAGAGATGACACATCAAACAATGGTCTCCCTGTCCAAATATTTGCAGAGCTAAATAAACCATCATCTTTCATCCTCTTCCCCCTCACCTGGGCGTTTGTGAGTCACCTAATAGCCTGAATAGAGGGTGTTAGCTGATGCATTAGCCTGCTCCATTAAGATGAATCACCAGATGGCATCACAGGGAGAAAAGTAAAACACTCAAATATTCCAAACTTGGGGGGGGGGTAACAAGAACTTTTAAACTGAAAACAGATGAACAAGAAGATTAGGAGTGCTGCCAAATCAACACAAAAATTACATCTGTACTTTTAATGTTGTTGATATTACCGCAAGAAAGGTCCAATTAAAACTTTTCTTGCCACAGGAGGACTCCAGTGTATGCTTATTTTGGTGTGTAATAAAGCTTCTCATTACAGAGGAATATGATTAGTAGAGAATATTAATACACACTAGTTATCAATTAAAACAAATATCCACTTCTGTGTGTATGTGTTTGTGTGTATGTGTGTCCTCCTGACCCTTTAAATGGATCTATTCATCCCACAAAGGATGTGGCGTCTCCGCAGAAACCTCACTGCTGCTGCCTCTGGCATACTAAACTCTTCGTCAATCCGACCCTCCTTCTCTCATTTTTCCGCCTTCTTCTTCTTCTCACGCTCCACCCCCGCCCCCCCGTTCCTCCTTCCTCCACGCCACATCCCCTATTTGTCTTTAATCTGTTCATCATCAGCTCATCTCTCTCCTCCAGCAATACCTCTACTTATCTTTTCGTTCCCCCGCTCATTTTTGTGCTCCCCGTTCTCATTTGTCCTGTCTCTTCCTCCTCCATCGCCCATTTCTCTGTGGTGAATTATTAACCCAGGAGGTCATTAGTCTTCCTTCCACCTAACGTGAAACACGAAGCGCCAAAAAATACGATAGATTATCTGATCTCATACATCAGGTCCAGTTATCGTGTAAAATCAGCACAGAAATCTTGAAATTGTGCACCACCTCATGCAAATGCTCACAAGTGAAAAAAGTCACAAACACAGTCTTTGATTTTTCATCTTTTGACTTTTATATTTGCTATTTGATATTAGATTTAAAAGTTCAATATCTTTACCACAGTTAGGATTAATGACCAAAACTACAAAAATAAAAACAAAGAGTTCCAATAAGCCATTATGATCCTTACAAGACAACAGTCTAAAGACACGCTGGTAGCCATGTGAGGCTGTTATCAGGCACAGTGCAAAACACAAAATACAGCTGAGGCTGATGGGAATGTCATTAGTTTTGTCAGTAATTGGACACCGGCAGTTCACCAAAGTCATTACAATTCATCCGGAGGGGAACATGAATGTAACAAATGGCAATCCACCCAGTAGTTTTACAGACATTTGCAGGCAATCCATCTAATAGTTTCTCAACCAAACTGGTGGACTGACCAACTGAGTGAAACACGGCTGACATTGTCTTCTCTGTAGCAATCCTGCCAAATATAAATCTTAAGACTTTTCTTTTTTAACCACAACTTTACACATCACTGTTCTGACACTGAAAAAGCTGATAGAGAAAGTGAGCAACAGTGTTTGCAGTAGGTGGCAATGACACAATAAAACACCGCACCACATTTGACGGAAATAGAGTAAAGTGGGACGAGGTGACATTTCTATTCAAATCTGAATTCTTTAGTTGATTCTTTTCTCTGTGATACAGCAGCGTGTGCTCATCCCATTCATTCACATTCCAAATATATCCAAACCCCTTATTTGTAGTCCACTGGTGCACCACAACTAGTAATAATCCTTTTAACTAATCCACATCAAATCTCTCACAATGCTAATCCGTTAGGCATGATGGTCCACGGCAGCCATTCATCTGTAAACACTTCTAACTGTGCTCTGGCATGCATAATTAAATTGTGATGGTAATTTGTTGTATTGCTGGGCCTGCCAACAGCTTAACTATTCATGTGCTGGGGGTTCACACTTTTACATAATGGGGTGGGACATGGTGCAGTTGTGCATTATGTACAAGACAAGCGTGACGTGACCGAGAATGGGGGAAATAGAAAATTACACCATGCCAAATTAAAGAAGTCTGTCTCAGTGTGCAAAACACTTGAATGAAACATCCATAATCAAACATACAGATATGATAGAAACTATTTAGATGGGTGAGATAGCAAATGAAAGTAAGGCAGATATGCAGAAATGCAGCTGATAATATGAACACAGACTCTTATTTTGGTACCACAAGCAATAATGAGATTAGCTTGATGATACAAGCCAATTTTGTTACCTTTGGACAGAGCCAAGCTACTGGTTTCCCTGTTTCCAGTCTTTATGCTAAGCTAAGCTAACAGGCTAGATACTAGAGTGATGCCGATCTTCTCGTCTAATTTTCAGCAAGAAAGCAAACAAGCATAGTTCCAAAACTCTTAATTCCGGTTTAATTTTATAAAACTTTACTGTCATTGTTGACTCTTAGTATAAGGCAAAATGTTAACCATCAACTGTCAAAGTCGCTGTTCGACCTGACCTGCCCCTTAAGACATTTTGCGATGGCTTTACAATCTTTTTCTACTTAACCCTTGGCTACTGACAGAGGACGGTAATTACTCTCATTACCTTGTTAGGCAAACGTATGTTAACTGTGGATCATTTTACATGTTTGAATAAACAATCAGTATTATTCTGGTAGGGGTAGTCTCAGAAAAAAGTCGCTCCTATCTGCTATTTGGGATGCACTGCCTCCAAGTTATTTTGTGGTGCATTTCTCACACAATAAACAAGTTAAAATTAGGTGGCATTACACCGTACTAGGATAGTTTATATTGATATTTCCTGTAATTTTCCCCCAGATGTAGCCTACTGCCAATACTTCTCCATCCTTGTTTCACAGAAGTTCTTGAGGAGGCTTCACCTGGTGTGACGACTTCTCTCGTTTCTGATTAGTGGGCTAATTACTGTAAACTCGTGTCAACAGAGGCTGTCGTCAACATCAATTTAAAAAGCTCTTCAACATCAGTATGAAGTTTGTTGACTAATCAAGTTTTATTTTTGTTAAACTGTGAGGCACAGCTCTATTTTATTCTGTAAATGCTGCTAAGATATCACTCTAAATGGCTCATGCAGGCTTCACTGTTTTAGTTGAATGTTGATTGAAAAGTCTTAAGCATGCCTTATTTTTGCTATAATAAAATAATAACTATATTTTGTGAAGCGTGACACAAACACATAACACATCTGTCTACCCTGACATCCATATCAGCTATATTCGCTCTGTCTGACCTCATTCCTCTAATAAAAGGTCTCGGAGTCTTTAATGTGGTGATATAACTGCCTCACAGGCTTAGGCTTATATCATATTATAGACCTACAGATAGAAATATCGATAAACCCTGCATGCCTGTTCAACGTTGCATAACTAGTGCAGTGCAGTTGTTGTTGTTTTTTTACCACAGACATACATTCTCTGCATGAAAATGCATTCAGGCAGGTGTTACTGTGGGAGCTTTACATTGCAAAGCAGCTGCATTATACAGCAGCAACCCACTGCACAGCAAATGAATATATGCACGAAGCAAGCCATGAATGATTGTTTCGAGGCACAACAATTCCCTCATTGAAAACACAGAGATCCACCGACTTAGAAACATTAACAACTAACCTCGCAGGGTGGGGAATACTTTGTGACAAAACGTCGGCCCACTCACGTATTCATCGTCTCTCTAAACTACAGTAACTGCAGGAGCGCACAGGGGACTTGGCAACGTGACGTGATTGATCTCAACACGAGTTCTGACTTTTGAAGTTGTTGCTGCTCCCCGCTCCCCGCTGGTGCTCCAGTGCTGCGCCTGCTCTTTAAGATCATGCTAATCAAACCAGGTTGAGGTCAGTGCATGTATGTGTATGTGCATTCTGCAATACGCTCCATGGAGAAGAGGCATATATTAAAGTGTTTTATGCCTTTTATTAGTCATCTGTCACACAATGCCTGCAGCTACACTTTGACGTGATGTGTTTGTACTTTATATTTCCATGTCAAAGCATTAAACAAACCTGACATTATAACGGGTTTACCCAGCATACTTTAACAAGACTAAGATTCTAGAGCCTTGGTAGTTTCTCTGTGAGGCTGTGCTGTTACTGCTAACATATTCACAATGCCAGTGTTAAGATACAGATGGTAAGGAAGTATGTTATCCATGCTTATTGTCCTAGTTTAGCATGCTAGCATGCTTACATTTGCTAATTAGCACTAAACGCAAAGTATAGCTGAAACCAGGAATGTCAGCAGTTTTCAAGTATTTGGTCATAAACCAAAAAACTTTCACCTGATGATGGCGCTCCTAAGTATCACAGTTCATCCCCAAGGGGACATGAATGAGTGTGGAAAATTTCCTGTCAAACCATCCAATAATTGTTGAGGCATTTTGCTGTACAAAACAAAAATGTGTATCTCATGGTAGGTGGAGGAAAAGTCAGGGGGTCAATGGGATGTAACCTCTGTTTCATGACAATCCATCCAATAGTTAGAATATTTCAGTCTGGACCAAGGTGTTGGACTGGACAGAGAAAATGCTGCTAGCCTGGCTGAGAACAATTATTTATATGTTTCCCCCACACTATTATTTAAGTGCAGCAAAATAATATAAAACACTTTTTTTTTTTTTTAACTTATTCGACTGAGAAAGAAGTGAATATGACATTATCTACATACCCGGCTTGCTGAGATTTCATGGTGTAAGTGTAACAGCTGTCGGGCGACTAATAAGTTGTGTCATCTTTGTTTTACTAAATACAATCATCAGCTACTAATAACCAACCTGATACACTAATCTTCTCCCACCACCCACTCTCCATAACAGATGAGGGTCTGATGATGTCCTGATTTTGGGAAGCCTCATCAGGACATGGCAGACAGTAGGTGGACCAATAACAGAATATTTACATGGTTTTATTTTTTATGATAAATATATCTCAGATTATAGCCCGCAAACAGAATTGTCCAAAAAAGGAAATGGCTAATGGTCAATAATGTTAGTTTGATTACTTTCTAAAGAAAAAAAATTGTGAGTACAACTTTCACAGCTACATAGTTAAGTTACCCATATGTCTCCATCACACAACTTCCAGAGGACTCTCTGCCTGGCATCAGTGATTATTCTCATCCCTGAGTAGCGGCCTAATTAATGAAGTCAACAACGGCCAGCTCCAACATCAACTCCAAAAGCTATTAAACATCAACACCAACTTTGTAGACTAATCAAGGCAGCTAAAGGTCAGCTAATTTAGTTCTTGAATCATAATGCAAGCTGCTGCAATACTGAAAAATGCAGCATGTGTAACCATAAATAAGATAGGGGCTTAATGTTTGTGACAACACAGATGACTGTAAACAGATTATAACTCCCTCTTCACATTTGGATGCATTGAAACTTACTAAACCATATTATTGGTCCAAATTTTCCCACCGCACCAATTTGGAATTGCCATCACCATATTTGTGATTTACATTCATAAAAGTGAAAAAGAAAGCTTAGCAAAAAGTCCAGTGTGGATGTGGGGATCCTTGAGGGCACTACAGTATCCACTGCATATTCAGGACATTCAAAGAAAATAGCTCAGAGTAAATATAGTCCACCAGATAGCAAATAGGGAGTAATGTTAGACATGGCCCCTGAGTCACACCGTTCTCTTTTTAGAACTGGGAAACACTGCAGAAAATACTATGGATAATACTCACAGGTAGACACTTTAGAAAACAGTTGTTCAACAATTCACTTACAGAGATTAAGACACAAGCGTAGGTGTATCACAGTGGGCAAAATTTACGGTTTGATTTGCAACAAAACTTCTACAAAATTAATACAAATATTATCAAAGATATGTTAAGTGTGATGCCGACGGACATCATTGTCTCACAACACAATGCAAATATGTCAGGATGTACTGGAAATAGTCCGGCTGGACAGCCAGAAAACAAGACACGATGCACTAATAGTCAAAACAATGTTTAATCCATTGTTATCAGTAGTGTCTAACACTGTCCCTATCCACTGTAGCTCCGGTCTGAGAGGCCACTACCCAGCCGAGTGCACTCCAAAACTAAGGGGTAGGGCCGAGGAGTGAAATTGGGATTGGTCCAAAGTCATACAAACCTGGCACAGTGCTGTAGTACTGCATTGCTGTGGAGAACTGTAGGTCATGATCAAATCATCAAACACTGCTCCCATTCTTCTCTCTTCATAACCAGTCAGAAAAACCTTCTGTATTAACAGATTGAAGGATTATCTCATGTGGATGTCAGAAAATCCCTGTGATCTTTTCAAGCCATCCATTGTTAGCTGGACATAAATGCACACATACAGTACCGTATTACACACAACACACAATTACACAGATACAGTTGCGATCACAGCCACACATTCTTGCAGGAAAACAAACAGAGATGGAGCAAGACAAAGCCTCACAATAAGAGATGTCGGATGTGGCTTTTCTTCAACGGATCTTGAACAATTAATTCACACTTTCAGTCTCTCCCATCTAGATTATTGTAATTCCCTCTACACGTGCCTCAGTCAAGCTGCTCTAAATCATTTACTGTTGGTCCAGAATGCAGCTGCCAGGCTATTAACTGGATCTAGCCTTCGGCCTCACATTACCCCTGTTCTTGTATCCCTCCACTGTCTTCCTGTAAAATTCAGAATACACCACAAGATCCTGTCGATTACAGATAAGGTGCTGCCCCCAACTAAATTTCTGATCTCCTCCTTATTCCACTCCGAACCTCAAATCTCAGCCTGTTGTCCGTCTACCCACTCCAACTACAAAACAAAAGGCGATCGTGCCTTTGCGGTTTTAGCCCCAACCCTCTGAAATCATCTTTCTCAATGAATGAATGAATCTTTGGATTATTTTAAGCAGCTTCCAAAAATGCATCTTTATAAGGCAATTCTTTTTATAGATGTCCATCGCTGTCTTAAGGTTTGGTTCGTTTTTGTTTGGTCTGTCTCTCACTGTGCTTTGTTTCATATTGTAATTTATTCTGACTTTATTTGTTTATTGATTTAGATTTTTCGTGTGTGTGAAGCACTTTGTAACTCTGTATTTTAAAAAGTGCTATAAAAAATACAGAGTTACGATGCCCTGCGTCTCCCTCACAACTGCTATAGATAGGCTCAAAGGAATTCAGACTTTTCCATCTAAAACAACCATTGTATTTTTAATGGAGAGGAAATGCAAATCTGCAAATCTGCAAGGTAGTTTGTGTTTCAACGTGGCCCTGAGGTGCAAAAGACCAAAGTTCAGAAAACAGAAATGACAACAAAATTTCTGAGACAAAATTAATACAAACATTAAAGCAAATTAACACAATCAAAACCACATAAAAATCAGTAAAACACAAAGGCATAAAGCAAGATAAAAACAGTAGAAGAAGAAAATAGGGAGTGCTCATTTTCCTTGTGTTGCAGCCCCTCAATGTGTGACTGTACACCCGCAAACCATCAGGGATTTAGTTTTAAAAATGCTAAATCTTTTTTTTTTGTTATTATTCATGCTGAGTTGCCCAGTTCCCTCCGGACTGACAGACCACCTACACCAACCTTTTATGACATGCCGCTGTGCAGCAGGAGGCCTAATTTTCCACAGCTCCTGGGGTCACAACTTTTCCACTTCAAACATTCAGGCATTAAGAGCATCACCAACGCAACAAAGGGCAATAAAAGCGAGGGACAAAGAAACACAACAAAATAAACTGGGCTGATGAGTCGACACCTGAACCTTCCTATCTGCAGCAGAGGGTGACAGTGACGGTGTATATACAGTATCAAAATGTTTTCATTTAGAGCCTGCTGCACTCTGTGTTACCTTCGCTGCCGTACAGATACTATCTATGGAAATTCATTCTCATCCTGTATTCACTGCAGCTGCGTTTTCTCCTGTGTTTATTTGTTTTGTGAAATGTTGTTATCTGTTTTATTTAGTTTACTGCAGTGCGCGTGTTGTGTTGTTGTGACAGGCTACAGTAGATGTTTTTTGTTTGTTTGTTTAATTGTTTGTCTGTTTGGTTCCTCAAAATCTTTGCTCCATCTCATCTTCCCATTTTCTTATTGTCAGTATCTGTAGATGTGTGAGAGAGAGGAAATGAAACTGAGGCAGGTGAGAAAGGAATAAGTGAGTGTGAGAGAGAGAGTGAGAGAGCAGTGTGTACGTGTTTTGTTTGTGCATGTGAGAGAGGAACCCACAGTGTTTTGCCAGATGACAGCGGTGTGGAGGCAGTGTGTTTTGTCATTTATCATTTGAAGAGCTTGCTTGTTAGAGCACACACATCTTAATAGTCACTCTGAACCGGGAGAACCGAGATGAGAGGAGGCATTTTATTACCCCGTCAAGACTGCAAACACACACACACGCAGCAGAACGGTATAATGTGGCAGACAGACATACAATGCCGGCTATGCATTCAGGATACACTAGAAGGCACGCAGGAACAGATGTGAGCACGTTCTCCTGTGGACAAACACACAAAATGCAAACACATAGACAGCTTTATGAATTTACTGCGCACGCACACGTCTGGAAAACACACACACGTCTTATTGAAATTCAAACTAACAGCGATAAACACAACCATACTGTGGCTTTTCCTGGATTCTCTGGTGGCTGTAAACCAACTATTATCATGAATCAATTAAACTGCTGAGTACGTTTCTGATTGGAGCTGAGACAACTATTCGATTCATTGATCAACAGAAAATTAATTGGCAACTTTTTTGACAGTTAATCAGTTAATCGAAATTTGAGTCATTCTTCAAGCAAATTGCCAAAACATTTGCTTGTTTCAGCTCCTCCAGTGTGGGGGATTTCTGTTTGTCTCCATTAACCAGATAAAAATCACTTTTGAAAAATAAATCTGTTTATTAAATAGACAAACATTATTTGGTTTAGGTAATATCCATTGACTGTATCTGTCAATGGTAATGCCATGGTTTAGGTTTAAAATGATTACTTCGTTAAGATTAGTAAAGCATCGTCATCATGGTTATAATAAGAAAATACTTTGTTAAGGTTGGAGAACAGTCAGGGTTTGGGTTTGTTCTGTGCAGCATCTGTCAGTCGTCAGCCATTCATCACTGTCCACAGATAAACACCAGTTAAACATTCAAGCCCATTCAAGCACCAACTGACCTGAAGGTGTCCTTTCCAGCGCCATATCACATTTTCTGAATCCAAACTGTGTTTGTGAAGGACCAATTCTGCCTGCTGCCAAAGAGACCAGTGGGGGTGGTGAAGCTGCTGGGACAGCTGATACAGTATCACTATGCAACAACACAGAGGCTGAGACGAGACACACCGAGAACCCGGGAGCAGGTCAGTTCCAGCTCGGATTTCGCCGGGTGAAAGCACAGATGCTGCTTATGTCGCACAATAACGTGTTTATATTCAGTTTCTAAACATGGAAGACTTTGTGAGGAAAAAACAAGTAATTTTCAGAGAAAGAAGGAAAGCAAGAGCAAACATCCAATAACCAAATATCGAGAGAGACTGATGAAAAGACAGACCAATTAAAGCAAGGCGAGAAAAAATTTAAATTATGCTGCCACACGTAGATGTAAACACACACATACACAGCAGAGCGGTGCTGTGAAAGGAAGTGAATTGCACTGAAGAAAGGAACCAGGGCCATTTTAATGAAGTTATGGCAGCCATTATGTTGTCAAGAGCCCTTTGCCTCGGCGGCCATGGCTGCATCGGCTTCCACGCTGTGTGGGAGTGCAAGGCAATGTGTTTCTGAAGGGAATGACCTTGTTTATTGTCTTGATTGAAAGCTGCGAGGAAAATAGGCTGTTTTCCTCTCTCACTGGACTGATGTTATTTCCTTGCCTAATAAACACAGTGATAGATGAGGAAACACTGGTACAAGACATGAATCCTGGGCTATTTTACCTTGAGGTTGTATTGGCAGTTTCTGGAAGTTCAAAGACATAATACATAAACATACATCGTGTATATCAAAAAAAAAAGATGGGGGAACCCGATGAGGCGCTGCACAACCTTTGTTTTTTAATGTGAAATTATTGAAGAATATTGATACAAGCATCCAAGTGTGCCTCAAATTATTCTTGTTTTTTTCATGAAAAGCAACACATTAATTACAGAGTTTTTAACTCTGGTGCATTTGCTTATGTGGTTTGGTTTATTTAGGCTGCCGGCACTCTGGCGCAGACTACACAACCTGACAGATACAACTTTCAATTTGATTAATTCAAAGCAAAATTACTTTTACAATCCCTCACTACAGGTGTTGAGCACCAGTCAGGAAACTGATCTCCCAGTCTGTAGAAAAGACGCATACTGTATATTTATGCAACATTATTTGGTAACCATAGTAACAAGTATGTCAGAATATCAGAGGCCAAATGAGGTAAAACAGAAGTGTGTTATACTTGTGTTACTCCATGTATTTTTAAAAGTTCATCATTAAAAATATTACAAGACAAGGCTTTTCACAACCCTATCACCAAACAAAAACATACTGGATGATTCAGCAAAACTCAAACTGTCACTTTCTACAATATCAGTGCACATTATGGTTAGGAAAAGATCATAGTTGTAGTAAATAAAGTGTGGTTAGAAGATGGTTCAGGTTAGGCAACAAAAATACTTCAAGGTCAAGGTTACGGTGCCAACTGCAGGTCTGTCTCCAATCTCCTGCACGTCAGATACACTGCATGCCTATCCACCCTCTTCCTTACTTTCTGCCTGCTTGCATAAAGAGCGCACGACTTCCTGTGCTGGCACTGATCATACAGTGCAGAACTGTAATTGTTCTGTTTCTGCTCGTTATGAGGTCCAGTTTCAGCCTCAAATAATAATGCTCAATCAATTATTTCTTCTCAGGTCAATGTGACACCAGAGATGATAAATAAACACATTAGATCCAGCAAAGCACTGCATAACTTCAGTCACTGTAGTGTACTGCTGATCATGCACAATGATGACATCACCAACGCCTTCCAATGAATCGATTCGCTGTCAGTCCGTATGAATTCATGCTTTGATTAGTCAGCGCGAACATGCCAAAAGGCGACGGCAGTATCACAGTCTTCCAGATCAAATGAACCAAACAACTATTTCCCTTCTTTAATTGTCTTTATCTCTTGTCTCATCTTGATCCAAAAAACAAAACAAAACACATATTCTGTATCCTGACTGGTAAGGAACACGAACATAATCCGACTTCACGGTTGAAAAAAGCTGTCTCTCCATGTAACAAATATCATTCACAGACAAGAAATCAATACAAAGCCCTGCTGTGTTCCACACACGGTCAAACTACATGGTTATTTTTCAGCGTTTCCTTGTTTGTAGTTCATAAATACATGCACACCAATTGTTTTTAAAGGGATGGTCTGTAATTACCTACAGCAGCTTAAAACCATAACAGCTATTGTCCAACTATGTTTACTTTTGCTTTTGATGCCATCTTAACGTACAACCTGAGATTCTTGCAGCAACAGGTGGCTGTCATTAGAAGACTGTGGATATCAAACTTCATATAAATACATACTGAATCTCACTACAGCAAACAAGATGGCCCAAAAAGTACAGACTTCACACCCCAAGGCTCTACAATTTTAGAGATTTATATTTCCAAAGTTGTAGATATTTCTCCCAGTCTACATAATAATTTATGTGTCTGGAGCTCCACTGACTGAGCTAACACAGGGCATTGTTCTAAACCTGTAGCAGTCCTATTTAAGCCCTCTATTAAAAATGTAAGAGAGAGGTCATAAAACATGCTGTGCCACAAACACACCATTCACTGAGCATTGGGAAGGGGAGGGCATAAGCAGGGGAAAGAGGGCCTGCGCCTCCCCGGACCAAACCTGGCTTTAAAAGAGGTTTTATTTTCTGATTTAGCCAGGGGGGAAGGTGAAATGGGTCAGGCTCTCTGGATGGGTTTTCACCCCCACATGGGACACACATGTAAAGTTCAGGGTTACAGGGGACATGTCATTCCATTCAAATGACTCTGTAGCTATGAATAAAACAAGACTACACTTCTGTGGTCTGCAAAATGTACAAATGTCTTCTGTGTCTACAAACTGCGTGTGAATATCTTTAATTATGAATGTACTTGAATATGTACTGTGCATGTGTGTGCACGTGCATACCAGTGTTGGTCAAGTTAATTAAAAATGTAATCAATAACTCATTATTCATTAAGAAGGCAACTACATTACCTCACCAGTTACTCAGCAGCGGAGGTAATTAGTTCACTGTGCCTTCCAACACTGCTGCCATACTAATACATTACATTTTCTGTAGGAGCAGACACTCAAAAACAACTATTTACTGACCATTAACAACAAGCTTCAGTCAGTAAACACTCCTGTCCTCACAGGAAGGCTTCAGTAAAGCCTAATACACCTTCCAACTCTGGATGTCGGCTTCACAGTGGCTGTCTAGCTGCTTTAGAGAACACAACATGCCACTAAGACAGCTTTGGAGTTACCAGAAGGTGTATTACTCCATTTCTGGCAGAGGCTAACTGCTTCCCCTCCATCTCCAGCCTCAGTACCAAGCTAACACGTCCCAGACCAGTCTCTCAGCTGAGCACATGGAGATGAATCTGTTGGTGAGAAGTATCTGTAATGTGCTTCCTGAATTTCTCTTCGTAACTTCTTACACCACTAGCACATTGCATGCAATATGCATAGAAGTAACTGACAGAAGCTTAAATCTAGCTTTGAATATTAATAAAAGTAATTATAAGAGGAGGTATAAAGAAATAGCTCCACCGTGAAGTAAGGCTCTCAATAAAGTGGTCGACCTTTGATCCAACCCTCAGAGATGTCGCATTCCTCTGATGGTGATTGAATGAATGGGACACAAGCAGCTAAGATGAGATCTGTAGAGCGAGACCTCACACTGAATGGTCTCACACTACATTGATAGATGAGCAGCTCTGGTATGTAGTAAGTGATAGGCAACAGCTCACGGTGGAAGTTACAGTGAAGCAATTATAGTTTCCAGGTGGGGATAAGCAACTTGACTGATTTTCTTTC
>BRZM01001133.1:0-20013 GCA_033238685.1 Lates japonicus | reverse complement strand
ACATAATCTTTGCACACACTTTAATCTGTGTTTGAACCCTCCTGTTTACGTTGCTATGGTTACAACACCAACACCTTCCAGGGTTGGAAGCAGCAGACACACCTTCCTTTGATTCCACGGGTGAAGGCTCTGCAGCCAGTTCACTTCACTCCTGATGGATGTTTTGACAACTGCTTCTCTTTCCAAGAGCCGGTGGGCTGCACTTCTGTGTGAAGCGTCAGGAAATTATGAAAAATGGTGCATGGTGTGTGTGGTCTGATTACAACCCTCAGGTACACAATGGGATACGCCTATACTTGTGTTACATTTTGCTTGAGTTCAAACCCATTTTAGACTATAAAGTTTAGCACACATTATCTGTGGCAGGTTAATTGTTACACTTGCAATTAAAATAATCCCACGATCACTACACTTCTTGTTGTGTAAAGTGCATAAAGACAGACACAGAAAATAGTAAAATACATAAAAAGTACAGTTGGAGATAACAAACAGGCCTACATTATTTAAAATGAATTAGAAATGTATGCAAAACATAAAACACACAAAACACATGATTACAAATGAGGAAGGTAAAAAAATAAATAAATAAAAGAAGCAATGCAATATCCATTTTGAGGAATAAGATTCACACTATTTATGCATGTGTTCTTGTTTTGTTTTGTTCATGTGCATCAGATAATTCCCACTGTGCTTGAAATTAAATTTGCCTGCAAGAAACTGCTGCTCATGAATGTAACAAAATAACAAAATTAAAAACAATTTTGTGACTCTTTTGTTTTAATGAATATAAAATGTTTTTTAAGTGTTTGATAGAACTGTTAAAAAAAAAGATGTTATAGATAGATATTAACACAATTATAAAAGTAAGGACATTTTTAGCCAAGTTAAAAACTGCAAACCAATGGGACCTTGTGTCATAATTTTTGATTCCTGAAGCAAGACGGCAAGACGATCTAAAAAGCCTGAGGGGGATTTTAGGCTGCAGTACAGCTAGGTGAGGAAACCTGCAATGAAGCCAAATATAATAATTAAAACATTTAAATTAGGTCTAAGTTTATTTTGCAACCAGACTTGCAGAAACATAGTCTGTTAGTCTCTGTTTATGTTAAAACCTCTGCTTCTGCATTCTGACTGAAATGGAGATGAAAAGTTGCTTCTGTCTACAGAGGATGAAAAAAAAGTTGATTTTGAAGTGTTTTAGCTGCAGCAGAGTTTCATCTCTGAAACACTGTAGAATTATAGATTTTCATGGCTCAGTGTAAATAACATTTGACAAGACACAGGTCTGCTACTGAATGTTTTGACAGAGATTGAACTCTGACCTGAGGTTTATGAGACAGTCTGTTTAACAACTCCAACACCAACAGATTAAAGAGTTTTCAAACTCTAAAATGCTGCTATTTGAAATGGGGATCAAAAATAGCTTATACCCTCATTATTTCACCAGTTGAAGTTCTTTTGGCATCAAGCTCCTCAGTTACAGCAGCCACACAAACAGATCTGTTTTTGCCCTGATCTACTCAACGCCATACACTTCCTTAATATGATGTAAGTGCCCTAAATCTCAGCAAAAGCATCTGCTTGTGCCCCATGTGATGCTCACAGTGGACAAAGTGTGTGGGATTGCGCTGAGGGCAGACTGTTCTCAGCAAGCATTTTATTCTTTGTTGTTGTTGTGCGATAAGACCAAAACATAGCAACAGCTGGGCTGCGTTCAGCCACACAAGGGAGTCAGGAGGGCTGCGTGGAGAAGTCTTCACTGGTGTGACAGGATTATGTGATAGAAACATGCTGTGCTCATGCGTAGCCAAATATTAAATAACACTACTGTCCCGTGTTTGAGGGGCCGAGCTGAGCACTGTTGTCGTGCTGCCATGGTGACAGTAACCATGCGCTGGATAATGTTTACAGAATGTTTAGCATATCACAAAGCAGGCACATAGGGTGACTGGACCAGATGAAGCAAATGTGTGTGTGTGTGTGTGTGTTGGCATTGCATGACTGAATACATTTTTAACTGACAGATTTGGTATTGTTTTGTTGCCAGTTGCTCATATATTGTGAATGGATGTGGTGGCATTGGCACCACCTGAACAATGCTGCGCTTATCACTCAAGTACTACATAACATTACAGTAACATTTCTGTGGAGTGAGTGAGGTAGTTTAATGTTTTTATATTGATGTGATCTGTACATACTGTATGCTGCAGGTATGTACTGTAATGCTCTCCAGATGTTGTTTTGTATAAACCAAACACAAGGCAACTCCTCACCTACAACAGTGTTGCTTAATCACAATGAGAGCGGTTGAGAGGGGTTGACCTCTTTCCTGATATTTCAAAATACCAGCACCTGTCTGCATTCATCACAACACATGCAAATACAGACTGCAACTGATATTTGGTAATCCTGAATGCATCTAGGTTGTAAATGGGTTATGAATTTGAGAAGATAAACTAGTCACTTCAACTGGCAAGATGTTTTTTCATCTCAGCTGTTGATGCATTGGCTTGCTGTGTAGTTGAGATGAGTCTGTATGCACCCAAAATTGCCCCAAAACTGTAGATTAAAGTCAGATAAACTGTGCTTTTGCAAATTTAGATAATAGCAAATTCTACAGCATATACAAAACTCAATGCTTTATTTATTCTGTATCAAAATAAGGCATGTTTATTCCATCACTGCAGTTATTAATAATAATTTAGGCAAAAATCTTGCTATTTTTTTACAAAAACAAACACAAACAATATCTGTTTGTTGGCTGATTGGTTGGTCTGTTCACCACCTTGGTCCAGACTGAAGTATCTCAACAACTATTGGATAGATTGACATACATGCACATAAATTCATGGTCCCCAAAGGATGAATTCTTCTGACTTGACTTGAGCAACACCAGTAAAATGTTTTAGCATCCTCTTGATAGACTAGAATCACATTCTGTGGACATTTATAGTCCCCAGATGATGTACCCTAATGACTTTTACCCTCGAGCCACCATGAGGTTCATGTCTCTTGTTTTGATTTTCTATCCTCTACCACTTTACACTGAATTACTCTGTTTTCTCAATATAATCTTCAGTTATTCCAACTAGTGGAAACATGCAAACTGATAATCACCTTCAGCAGTTCAGCCTCCTTCACAGCACAGTGACATTTAAGATCTGACATCCTGCTGGTCACCCACGGATCACGAAACACTCATCATGCAGAGGACGGAGGAGTGTCGATCCCCAGATAATGCCTTTCATTAATAACAAAGCTACTGCAAACCTAAATATTTAATACCATACAGAACCTGAAATGATAACAGTTGTGAAGTTACTCATCTATGCTACACATCTGTTCTTGTACTTTTTCTGCTGCAACATATGAGATCATTCATCTTATCTTATTTCTATGTCGCTCTTCTTCTCCTCATTCGTAGCGGTGCTATCTGCATATAGACATTTCCTCCCTCAGTCATTTGCTGCCTCAAACATCTGTTCAATATACAAAACTACTCTTAAAATATGATTTAATCCATCATAAGAAATGTGAAGGACTTGTTTTATTCTTTTGCTCAGGGTTTGTTGATCATGTCCCAGTTGAGAACACTGTACATCACAGGCTTTAAAGCCATATACACTGATGTAAATACTACTCTTCTTGCTCCGTGACCCTTTGTTAGCTGAGAAAAGCAGTTATTTGGAGCCACGTTTAATTTCAAGCTATGGTAAACTGCTGCATAATGTTTTCAAGAAGAATGAAGAACTGGAAATTTGGTGAATGTAATTGCATGACGTGTTGCAAAATGATTAGGGGTAATGTGAACCAGATGTAGCAGCAGCAGTAAATTTGGTTTAACTCTAAATGTTACAAGAATTCTCTTTTAATTAAAGTTTGAGAAACTTTGCAGCATCAGGATCAGCCTCATCAGTTACCTGCAGTGTTCTCCAACCATGTTCGTCATTGTTACAATTAAATGAAACTTTTCCTGCATTTTCTCTGTATCAAGTGGCTTACTGTATATATGTAGCAGGAACGTACAGTGGGCTATAGTCTTATGAGACTTTGGGTGTCATTGTATGTAATTACAGGGTCATTTGACTGTAATTAGGTGTGGTGTCATCACTAAGCTCACCAACCACTGCAATTGGCTGTGGATAGACAACCAGACTCTCATTTCACACTGAACTAAAGGAGCATTTTAATAGCAGCCTGTCAGTGAGGCCGTTATCTTTTTTCCAGTGGTTGCGTTACAAGGTGTACTATGAAACGTTAGACTCTGAGCAGCATGACAGTGTACAGGAGATGATCAGCGGTTGCTCACACAAAAGATGATTGCTTGGGGATTTTCACAAACGTAACAGCACTCACATGAGCCTGGGTATTTGTTTCAAATGTGCACACATGTACATTTGAAACAAATACCCAGGGGTACTGCTTGTAGGAAATACAGCAGGTTGTCTCTTGTAGAGTTTCCCTTGACGTGCACATGTTTAGGGTCAGGGGATTTCAGGAAACATCACCACGTTCTATCTCTTGTACTGTTTGAAATACTAATAATAGGGGAGATGAGAAGGCGGGAGCACACATGGAGAACAAATCTGGAGGGAGTTTCGATACCTGTTGGAAGCCCACTGGCAGCCATGTGCGACCTGCTCAAGCTTTGCCGTCTGAAGGGAAAATCATCTGAGACACTTACTGTATGAATACACAAAGACACAAAGAAATATATGGACAGTATCCATTTTCATGCATAGACCACTGTGCACGCACCGCAACCCTGCATAGGTGTTCAAGAATTCACTTGCAAGTAATGGGGTAATATTGTGTAGAAATCAAGAATGAATAGATTCTGTTTACAAGAATTGCTTTTGTATCCTAAGTCTAATATGGCTTATTCATCTTTTCCATGGATCTCCACTATTATCCAAAGACTATTAAAATGTCAGTGAGTCACACAGTATCACTGATGATATGACTCTCCTTTCCCATGAACACAGTCGGTTGGTTGGTGGGTAGGTAAGTCCTGAATTTCCAGGAACCATGTTGGGAAGTCAGAGAGTATTGACATCCCAACTAACATGTCGTTGGTGCAGTGTAAAAAATGTTTTCAAAGGCAAATATCATGGGTCATCAAAAATAAAAGTTGCTCAATAACACGTCTGTATTGAGCAAGTGATAGCGTGCGGGTGTTTCTTCTTCCTCATTCAATGGCAAATATGAAATATTATGGCAACCAAATATGGGGAAGATGTAAACAAATGAAAACAAGTCCTCCAGGCTACATGACTGTGTGGGTTGTCTGTTTTGGTCTATGTACAAAAACCACTTGGTTAGGGTTAAATCAAGGTTCAACATTGTCCATGTTTGCTTATATTAATGGCTTTAATTGGCCAAAAATTGCTTCATGAATGTTTTTGTTTGCACCAGAAAGATTCAGTTCAGTATATTCATATTTCACCTCAAGATGTTTGGCTTGCAGTTTAAACAGTTTACTTTATAAAATGATTAGAAATACGGTTTGATTGCAGTGTCAAAGGTTACTCCCATGCAAATGCATACTTTACTGTAGACACACCCAAGCACAGACACAAACACATACATGCAAACTGATAGCACACACACAAATTTCACTAATACATTATGTGCTCACACACACACACACACACACACACACACAGTCAGCCAGTCAGGTGAGCATCTAGAGAAGGCAGAGGGGTCATCATCATCACCGTGGTAACAAGCAACACAGTGATGCGAGCAGGCATGATGTCATTAAATAAATTTGTTATCCACGGCCTCTGGGTGTTTTTGTAACCACAGGAATTGTGGGGGATTTTTTTTTTTTAACTTAGGTATCAAGCAAAATCTGGCACTGCTCTGAAAGGCAGAAGAAGGAGACAAAGGGAGGATTTATCCACAAGGTTTATTGTTTGAAAATACATGTACAGAACTTCATCGATGTCTGCAATCACAGTGCATACGTGTCACAACACAGGGGTGGAAATGCTTTACATGCCCTTTGGGGAGAGGCAGCGGAGGTAGTCGAGTGGCGTTTGGAGCAGAGTAGACATGGTACATCCTGGCAACATAAACTTTCACAGCATTGTATACGTTTACATGAACTGCAATATTCCAACAATCTGATTGAGAACTGCTATTATAGTAAATTACAGCATTTTCTAATGACATTAATCTAAGTGAGGAGATAGTTGAAAATATTAATGAAGGCCAAATTGAATGTTTCAGTTTTAGCCTGGTTTGAAAGTATTGCTCGATAGGGTTAAATATTTGTTACTAAATAAGCACGCGTGGGTGTTATTTATTTAGCTAAAGGCTTAACAGGCAGCTAATCTGCTTCATCTTGACTATGTAGGTGTGGTTTGATCAGATTTGACTGACACTGCCCTGGTGATATGAGCAAACAACCCACAGCTGGTATCAGATGGCTATTCACATATTGCTAAAAGTCTGATGCCATGCCTAGTGCACAGAAATATATCTCATCACCTTTTTCTAATAATATTTAAAATATATACTAAATACTACAAATAAATCTATCATGTGAAATAATCATGTTTATTTAGGACCAATTGTTAGGAATAAGAAACTAATTGAGAAGGTTGGTTTGCAGGGCATTAGTGTTAACTTAACGCTCTTTGTTTAGACAATTTACATCGCAGACCTGATGGTGGTGCTAAATGAAAGGTCAAGAGATCAAAGTTATAATAAATCATCCTCTGGGGACCATGAGTGAACGTACCAAATTTCACAACAATTTTTGGGATTCATCATCTGGGGACCACATTATTTCAGATGGACTGTTCAACCAACACAGCGATCCCCAGAGCCACATTTCTGTTACGAAAGAATGCAGCTAGCATGGCGGAAAAAATCTAAGACAATATCTAGCATTATAGGAGTAGAATACTTTACTGAGAAGCCATTTAATCAGCTGATTTAAAATATTGTTTCCAGCAGGATAGTTGCAGTTCATGTAAAGCTTATAAAATGTTATTCATAATAGCTGGTTGGTTTTGCAGGTAGATTTACAGACAGGAGCATGGATATTTCAGTGTGAACATAAGGTTATTTCTCCATAGTGGATAGTATTTTAGAACAAAAATAAACATATGACAATCTTACACAGATTTAACACAAAGTGCTGGCAATAATATTTCAATTGTCCAGAAATTGTCAAGAAAAAAAGCACACTCACAATGTTATCAAATAATGTTTACACTTTGACATAATTTGTACAAATTTTACCAGTGATTGTCCACTTTTTTAAACTTTCCAAAGGGACATTATTGTGGTATGGGAGTCAAGTGAGGCACAGAGGTAAATCCCATCATGATGCGAGATTCATCTTCAACTTTCTGTCAAGATAAGAATATGAGCAGAGCTACAGAAATATCCTCACAGTTTGGCAAAAATACAGCTGAGTCCATTTAGGGGCATGTGTGTATCATCTGGACATAATAGGAAGCTGTGTCTGTAAGAGTAAGAGGCTACCACTCCCCTATTTCTACCAAACAAGAACACAATGTCCCTTAAAATGTGCGATAGGAACACTGATGAATGTACAGCAGAGCAACAACAGCAGATTTACATTGCAGGAAACGCTCTCCTAGAGATTCAACATCTAACATTACACACAGCATACTATACATACATCTGTACCATTAGACCATGACATAAACCAATCAGAGGGATTTGCAGTCATTTAGATTCATTATTTATCCAGTTAATGGACACATACATTATCCATTAGCAGCACTGCATCATGCAGCATCATGGCTACAAGAGAGCAGGAGCGTTCACAACATATCTAAACACAACACATGCTGGTATATATGTATTTAGGTCTACAGCTGAACTGGGTCAAGCATCTGCCAATGAAAATATATTCTGAGTTATCAAGCATGCATCTAAATGAATGTAAACATGTAGAAATCTTTGATAGATTGGCACAACATGTGATGCTGGACTGAGGCTGTAGACTGCTGCCTTTTCAGCTCTGAGTGTCTGTCAAAGGTTGTCAGTTTCAGACAGATAGTTTTAACGTTTCGCTTATGTGCTTCCTTAGGAGAGAGTTAGATGAGAAGATCGATGCCACTCTCACGTTTGTGTGATAAATATGAAGCTACAGCCTGCAATTCACATTATCGTTATCAGTGCGGAAAACAAAATGTAAAAACATGGTTTTACAGGGGGTTCGGCATCAGCCCAGTTCTTGTATTTATTATTTTGTTTAAGAGGTGCTAGGTTACTTTTTGGCAGAATGAAAATAGCCGTTTCCCCATGTTTTCAGTCATTGTACTAAGCTCCATTTTTAGCGTACAGACACGACAGTAATACCCATCTTTTCATCTAACTCTTGGAAAGACAGCAAATAAGCGTCTTTTCTAAAATTTCTTTAAATGCAGCATGTATGTGGTCAAGTCAGAGAAATCACTGGCTTAGAAATAAAAAAATTGTTGATGTTATAGAGAAGTTTTTTATTTATTATTAACAGGATACAGTTACTTTTTTCTAGTAATTAGGTTTTTCTTCTTCTTATCATTTCCAGTTATAATCATTATTTTAACATGTTGTTTCATGTTTGTTTATACAAAATGAAAAAAGAAACATTAAAAATATCACTTCTAACAGGAAAAATACCCCACAATCCAAAGACTGGCCTACTGTTTTAAAAAAGAAGGTTCTTGTGTTGTATTTAAAAAAAAAATCCATTAATAAAAAGTCAAAGAATCCTAAAGAGTTAGCTTAAAATGTAGCCTCCTTCATTACCGATTACTTGTACACAAAAGGAAAGGAAACCAAGCTCAGTTATTTTTGCTTCCCACCAGCTCTAAACCGACAATCTAATGACACGTCGGTCCAGATTTTATAGATATTCCCCATTTCTGGATTTTGCTTGGATTTTTCTTCCCTTCCCCCACAGTGCAGACAACACAACAACCCAAAGGCACAGCTCCATGACATGTTGAATCTAAAACAGTGTGCTTTAGTTACTGTTGGCAGAAGATACAAAAACAAAACATAAAGTATGAGCAGTTTGAAACTTTTGCATAAAAAATAAAGCATATTTTGCTCAGATGCTGCATACGGCTTGAAGAGCATGGCACACCTGACCTGTGAGAAAAATCTATCTGACTTCTTCCACTCTGTCCAGCAAAGTGGAGAATAATCAAAAAAAATGTTACAGTACCAATATTTTCCCTCCACCAACATCAAACCTCACTATTATTTCTCCCACAGGAGATGCAGGCACAAAACACAAGTTATGGAGAACACCGTCAACTTGAACCAAGAATGGCAACAACGACTGCCCCCTCTGTACACGACAGTTTGCGCTTGAGCACCTGGTAACGTGCCGAGATGAGACACGGTTACCACTTCCTGTCACACGCGAGACAGGATGTAAAACTAAACGCAGATACAACAAACAACAAAAGAAGACACTAGAGCTGCAGGAAGCCTGAATGGGTAAGAATTTCCTGGACAAATATGAAGAGATCAGCACTTTTCTGGGTTCCCACGACATATTGCAACAACAAATCTCTTCTCACTTTCTCTGCATGTAAAGCAACCAGAAAAAAAAAAAAAGCTTTCACATTCTCTTGTGCTAAGACTAATTTTCTGTCAATTTTACATAAAGTTGACATTTTCTCCATAATGTAAATGTAAGGTAGGAAAAGACAAAAACAAATGTCCTAGAGCGTAGTCACCACTATTTTTTCCTTTTTTTCCCCCAAAACGGACTGCTTAGGCCTCACCTATTTCAAAATAAAGTGTATCATAGCAGAATCTCTCTATTAGCTTTAAGACCGAGGGCAAACAGAAGCAAAAAAGTGACCCTGAGTTGGTACCTGGCCCATTCTGGGGGTGAAAAGTTTCAACAAGCTGCAAATCGAAGTGAAACAAACTGTAAGACTACACACCATTCTTATTTAACGTTCACAATTTAACACATTTTGTCATACTGTGCATTTTTTGTGTACTTCTATGTGCAGCATTTTGAAATTTCACCCACTCTTGAACAGGCCAAAGCAACTGTTGCAGGATCAGGCAGCTGGCTGAGGACCACATGAGCATATTTGTGTTTGTGTGTGTGTGTGTGTAATTTGGAGGAGGGAGACTGATGCATCAACCAATCAGTCCATTAACACCTCCTCCCCTCCTCCCCATTTTGCTCTCTGCTGCCTCTGTGCTCCCACAGACAGGAGGCCCAGGTGAGTCTTTGTGTCCTGGACTTCACTCCAATAACTCTGTCCCCACACCGAAGGATGTTCTGTGGTACAAAGCTGTCACGTCCTCAGCTTCAAGATGACTGTGGCCAGGATGAGGAAGAAAGTGTTCCAGCCCAGGGTGACCGCAAAGCCTCGCCACACCATCATCCGAGACAGACCCCAACCTGTCGGGAAGTCACACGTTTACATTAACAATTGAGATATAGAAGGTCAAAAGTGATGCAATGGAAGCAGTGAGTGACAAGCGCACTTTTTTGCCCTGGATTTTAACTCTCAGGCAACATACAACTTGCTCTATCTTACTGTATTTATGGAGGTTGTTGAGGCTGTATGCAGCCTGAGAGGAAGACTACAGACAGTACTCAGTGCTGCAAAAAGTTTTTTCACCTCCTTTGCATATTTTCCAGATAAGCAAAAACAATGCCATCAGTGTTTTTATTTATAGTTAATCTAGTCTTAAAAACAATCATAAATATGACAGTAAAAGATACTGCACTGCTCTGTACTGTAAGTGTGATAAAGATACAACATTATATATGCGTGCATGAAACTAAATATGCTCTTAAATAGGGTTAGAGCAGTCCTGTTTTGGCATCTTGATATTTTATTCAAAAAATGTACAGTATTACATAGCAACATGTTCATACACAAAGTTTTTAAGTTGCTTGACCTTGGAAACAACAGTTGAGAGAACGATCTCACCACCCTGTGAGTGGATCACAAAGTGCTTCACAATACAAAATAAGGCATTAGACATGCATAAATGTAAAAACTGGACTTTGTGGTGAGATTGTTTTCTAATCTGCTGTTTTCAAGGTCAAGAATGAATTTTGAACCTCAGCTTTTAAGCCAATAAGAGTAAAAAGTCATTAAAGTTTCCTTAAACATCTACAATTGCATAATAAAAAAATAATTTGCTGATGAAGGTCAATATATATGATCGAAAGCTCCAGAACAGCCAATAAACCTTGTGGTGAGATTGTATTCCTAATTCATATACATGTACTGTATATGGGCAGCGTCTTCTGTATATTAAAAGGAATCATATTAGCAAAAACCAACAATTTCTCAGTAAGCTGAGCTCAGCACAAGCACATGAAGTACAGGTTTCTAATTGTTATTGTTCTAATTAATGAAGGTTTCAGTTCATCGCCCAAATTGAATGCTGACACTGTTGACTTCTGTCTGTGTCTCATTTTCCACTGCACCTCTACGATAAGATTTTCAAACAGGAAATGGCGTCTTTGACTTCCTGTGCTTGCCGTGTATCATGTAACATGGAGGGAGCTCGGGCTGTCGTCAGGTCTTATTGTTCAGAGACGATCAGATCCCGAGAAGGAGACAAGATTGGGGCGATAGAGCGAAACCACTATACCTTACGCTCCAGGAAGTTGAGTTACACAGAATCCTGGGTGATTAATGATTTAGATGACTGGCCGACACACTGGCTATGTTGTGTATTACGTGACAGTCTGCCCGTAACACACGCTAACTACATGCCAGATGAGCTACAGCAGCAACATTATGATAATGGTTTGTGTTGTGTAACGTGTGTGTGCATTACCTCTGTACATGATACAGCGAAGGGCTTCAGAGGCGTAGGTCTGAGGCAGAGCCAGGCTGAGGTAGCGGAGAGGATACGGGATACACTCCACAGGCCAGATGATACCTACAGTGCGGGACAGAGAAGATACTGCGTAAGACGTCAATTTACACCTGCTGTTAAAATACAGCTTGTAATGAACTCCAAGCTCTGGTTTCTCTTGTTTTTACCCTGCTGTGATGGGCACTTTAATTTTATTTGGACCATCCAAAGCAGGCCAGAAAGTGCTGATAAAATAGCATGATGTCAGATTTTTATAGTTCAGTCTTGAAGCTTGAAAACAACTGCCTGGAAACAGCACTTGGGAAAACAATCTCACCACACGGTCCATTTAGCAGCTGTTCTGGAGAATTCAATCATATCACATGATCTTCAACAGCAGATTGAGTTTCCCCGGTTACCATGAAATTTAATTTTGTTTTTCTACGCAAGGACTTTTCATCTATGTTGCCTCAAAACATGAGGTTCAAAGATTGTTGATCGAAAGCTCCAGATCAGCTACTGCATGGACCCTGTGGTGAGAATTTCATGACTGCTGCTCAGCTTTTAATTCAAAATGGACATTAAAGTGCTCAATAAAGTGGAAATATGATTCCATGACAACTGGAAAATCAATGAAAATCATTTGATATGATCGACAGCTCCAGAGCAGCTACTTAATGGAGCTTGTAGAGGGATTGTTGGAAGAAGCAGTGGAAGTGATTGGAGTACTTGATGGAGCCACTGCTACTTGAGCAGATAACATTTCAATGTCCTGATTCTTTTTAACCATAATCTCTGTATTTACTCTGCATTACTGGAGGTTAACAGATGCCAAGACCAACTACTGCAAGTCTCTTTACTTTCTTAATTTAGCTGAAGTGTTAGAGGAAGATTAGGCCCACGTGTCCTCCTAAAGCCTTTAAAGTTTGGTGTTCTGAACCAATCCAAACAAATATTCATCCACACTACCTCCACACAGGCTTACACCCTGTTTCCAGCTTCAAAGAGTTTATAATCAGCTTTTTCTGGTTGAAGAATGGTCCAATAAACAGACACCTACAGGACTTAGACTCATGCAGACTGCTTCAAACTCTACCACTACACACACACGCACACATAGAAGCCTACCACTGATGATGAGGTTGGGGTAGAAGATGCCCAGGGCGGCCTGGTTGGCGCTCTGCTCATCATCAATTGCGGCGGAGATGACGAGGCCAAACGAGATGCCGGTGACTCCCTGCAGCACGATCAGAATTATGACCAGCACCAAGGAGCCTTCGTTAGGCATCTGCAGAGAGAGAAAGACAGGGGAAGAAGGGTGAGAAAAGATAACAGGCTGTAAAAGTAGGGGGTATTTTCACATACGAAGCCGCAGTGGAATAAAATGGTTAAAAAAAAGGGGGTGTGAGAGTTAAAGCCAGAACAACATGCCATTTTCACATACAGTCAGTGTGTTTTCATTTTGTATTGAAGCTCACACTGGTCTGCACCTCACTGTGTGCGTTCTCAAATGGTGCTTTTTCACCAAAATTAGGAGCAACTTTAAATCCCCAAGAGCTAATATTCAGGAACTTTCCCAGTTAAAAGTGTAGTCCCTTGCATAGAAGTCCCAGGGTAAGAGTTCCTCCAGTACATTGTGATTTGTGCTTCTACACAGCATGGCCAACATGCCTGTGAAGATTAACCAAAACAGTCCACACATGCAATGATGTCATCTGCAAAAACAGACAAAAAAAGTCTGGATGTCTTTGTTAGTCTATCAGGCTGCTCCCTTCTGATTACTGTCAGCCACAACAAGAAAAACAGTGTATCTGCAGTTGCAGGTTGTCGAAAATGTCAGGTGTGTAACACTACTACAGAGAACACTTGCTTACTAGACCGTACAGTGATGTTCAGTGCTGCAAGCTGCCCTAAAGTTCCTGAACCTTCAGAAAGTACTACCCCCACAGAAGGGGGAATTAAAACTATCTCCCCAGAGCTTGATTGAGAAACACATGTAGGGGAACCGAGTTCCTCCAAAGATTCCTGTGTGGGAAAGCACCAAATGTTAAAAATTAATGCAGAAAGCAAGACGCTCGCATGTGACTCTTTAAGATGAACTTCATCAGTTTTACACATCGGAGTTGCACACTCACTGATGTATCAGCGATTGAGTTGCATTGTGGGTAATGTAGGTGTCAGGTTTTGACGAGGATGAGGAATGGGTGAAATAATAAAGAGGACAATTTTAAAATTTTTCTTTTTTAAATAACTGTCCATTGTGAGCCCAACAATGTTACAGAAGTGAGATGTTAAATCAGTGGAGGATCATGAGGACAGATGAGATGACATGATCAAGAAGAAATGGAGAGAGAGATAAAGAGGGAAAGAGGGAGAGATCCACAGAGACAGAAATGCTCACTGATGTTCAGCCAAAAATACTACAAGACGAGATACAAAATATTACTGCTGATTAAGTTTAGTTGTAAATCACACTGACAGAGAGGAGTGTAAACAAAGAAGAGCCGTGAAACTATTCAAAATCAAAGAGAAAGAGAAAGGTCTGCAAGTCTCAGCTCAGCAGATGCAAGGTGATAACTCTCTGAACCTGATGAGAATCTGCAGGCATGTACACACACACACAACACTGTCCTCAGTGTGTTAAGACACTATCTGTCTCCCCTGACAACGTGCAAAAATAGACCTGCACCGAGAGGCCACATGACCACTCGGTTGCCACAGCAATCAAGGGTTGTTGTCGTGGCGATCCCGCAGTGATCCCTGGATACGGCCAATGCAGGAAGTGATTTATGGACCGGTGGTCTCCTTGGACTTCAGCACCTTAATTAACACACACATGGATACGCTCTCACACACACATGCGCGCGCACACACATTTTCAGACACGAACGTCTACACACACCCATAAAAGCATGTGCCTACATGGACGCAGATACATAAACACGCACACAAACGATACCTATCCTGGCTTTGTCTCAGTGCCCTCTCTCTGTATCGATTCCACACACATCTATTGGAATCAATGACCCTGCTGACCTTCAGAGTCTGCTGGACACACATGAGAGGATTTACACCATGTTTCCTCTCCAGTATGCTGTCACGTGTACATTTTACAGAGAAAAACAATAAGGATATATCATAATCTTGGAAACTAAAGGTCTGTTTGATGGTTTAAGTGAATTATTATGGCTCTGATATACTGTAAGTTAGGGCAGATGTTTGATGATGTAGTAAAAATGCAAATGAGCGAAACATTAACCTCCAACATGTCAGAACTGCTCCCCTCATGTCAAACTCTCCACAAACCAAATTGTATTAGAAATGCATTAACCTATTAGAGGCTCTTTCAGTCTCAAAAAATCTCCCTTAAACAGTGACTTTTGTAGCTAAATAGTACAAGAAATATCATGTGTGTCTACCTTTAAAATTCAGCTTCACTTTAACCTCAATTGACAGTGTTGTGGTCTCAATAAAGGTTAAACAGCATTACCCTGTGGTGTGTTTTTCCAGACACAAAGCCACAACTATTAGAGAAAAAACAGCAAGATGAATGTGTGTCTGTGATATTTTAAAGTGAAAATAAATAGTTAAAAATATGTTGAGACAGTCTGGTTTTTCATGTAATCAAATTATTCTTTAGCTGTTTTGTTTTTTTCGACCGTTTGGTTGTTTTATTACTTATCCTATATTTTCTTGCTGTTCCTTTCTTCCCTGCGGATCTTATTTTTGCTGCTGCACAGACCCATTCTCCGATCAATAAAGTTTCATCACTCATCTATTTAGTTGCTAGCATCAGGAGGACGAACCTTGAAGACGAGCAGAATGAAGAGCAGCAGCAGGATGATCTGAACGCTGATGACAAACAGCTGAGAGAAGAGGTGAGCCAGCATTGTCTCCATAGAGCTCACACCTGGCAGAGAGACACCGACACAGAAATGGAAACGGAAAGTATTAAAGTGTTATTCAGTTATGAGCTCTGTCCAAAATATTTTATCACCAGTAAATGGGTCATCACAAACCCAGCATCAATCAATCTCATCTGATTCTGAATGGCTGTAACTAATTAATTTATCCTAATTAATCTTTATAAAAATTTAATTAACAGATTCTTATACAGTTACTGGTCATTTTAAAGCTATAAAAATAATAATTCATTATGTGTTGATTGATGGTAAAGAGGATCGCATTCTGATGTGATCATGTTACTCCCTCTACTGGTGATATCTCAAATTACACTTTCAATGTATTATTGATTGGATGCAGGTCAACACTCTCTATTGCCTGAAGTCAAAAGATTTGAATAAATCCACAGATATCTTAAGCATTTTTTCCAAAAACAAACCCAATAACCTTCTAAACAAACAACAGTATCGTAAAATGTCCACTTTAAGCAGATGTCTGCCATTTATTCAGTAAGATTTGTCAAAATTCAAGACTGGTTTAAAGATCCTTCCAATCTATAAAATCATCTAATTTGAATAAATCATCTAATCATGTATTTAATGGAGGGGGACAGCTTGTGTAGCACTGTAGGAGCAATGTGAACTCACCTGCGACCCAGCACCTGTCCAAAAGCCCCTCTTTCCTCTCCAGGACAAAGGAGAGAGCTGTCAGACCCACAGCCAGGTAGAAGGTGATACTGGAGGGCCAAAGAGGGAGGAAAGAGAAATATACCACAAGTTAAATGACATTTAGGGCATGTCAGTAAGAAGAGTTTCTAGTTCAATCCCAGAAAATTTGTGAGTAAAGATGCCACATATTTCCCATCCAGTTCCTACAAAACAACATCTTATGTATTATTACCAGATGTTTTGAAACATTCATACAGCATTTCTTCTTAAAAACAAACCATACCTTCAGTAACACAGGTGCAGTGAGTCAATAAAAAGCTGTTTCACATATCCAGCTCTATACAACATCAACCAGCCCACATCAAACTGACCTGAGCACAGCTCCCGGTGTCACAAACGTAGTGAAGTCTGTGTTTTGGCTGCCATAGATGGGCTCCTCAAACTAGAAAATGACAGAAACAAAATATTTATTTTTCCTTTCAATCATTCAAAATGTAGCATAAGCAGCATTTATGAGACTTTTTATTGCTGAATTGCATTCATGTATGGTTGTCTACTTGTCTATAGAGAAGGGTCTCTTTAAAGATTTCTGTATCCTTATTAGACTTATTGAGCTCATTTCTTACCTTTATTGGCAGGGCGACCAGGTATGACATGCTGCCCAACTTATTATCTACAAAAGCCTGCAGATAGAGGACAGAGGTTTAACAACACCAGTCAAACATATTTAATGTTGCAAGGCAGAATGTAGCTTATAGTGTATTAAGACTTGGCAATAATTTCAGTGAAATCATGACTGTGATGTGAGCACAAAAACTGTAACTAAAAACCAACAAATCAGTCATTGAACATTCGTCAATTAACCACTTAAACCACTTAAGTGCCATAGGTATTGATATTGTAAAGGTAATGCTGCTGTATTGCCTAAAGCATGGGCACTCAGCCAAGTGTGTTACATTTGAGTGTGTTTTTCTAGTCTACTATAAACAGTACAGAGTGTACTGAACCACGTGTGTCAGTTAACCCTCTAACATCTTGTATGTTGTCAGACATCTTTGTATTTACTGGATGTGTTGGGTGATTGACACATTTATACCTCAAAGGCCTCGTGAAGCTTCTTCTGCAGCATGAGGGCAATTTGTCGATCTAGAAAAAGCAGCAACAGCAAAAATGAGCAACTGCAGCTGAAACTTCAGATGTATGCAAAGTGTTAATTTCTACTTTCACTTGCACCAAGGAGTCTGTTGCCATTCAGTGAAACTGTGACGAATCTGAACTATTTCAGCGAGGACTACAAACAAGAAGAAAGGATTGTATCTTACTTGTCAGGTCCAGCCAAACGTGTACTGATCCTCCATCGACCACCTCTCTAGAAACCTGCCGCTGCAACATCCTGTAAAGATGGGGACAGAGTCATGATCTGAAAAACCTCACGGAGTTTGGAAATCTACTCAGCATTCAGCAACAATCAATAAAACTGGAATGAAGACGTTGCAATAGAAGCAAAAATAAGAGGGATAAGTTGCTGAGGATGTAGATTTTCTGAATATCTTGGCTTGTGCAGAAGTCATTACATTCTTCATGTCGGAGTTTTTGTGTTTTGAATTAACTGATTTCTCTGACACAAATAAAACAATGTCCATGGTCTTTTTGAGCCACTGAGGATATCATAATGCAAGCAATTTATTAAATGCAGGTGTTAAGGAGGTACACTTTTATATCGTGCATGTACTATATGTTCTGCAAGATTTGACCTGAAATACTGAAGCCCTGCCTCAAGTTTCTCTCTGCTTGAGTGGACATGAATTTTAATTGTTTCTTGCCTCGCTCCTCTAATTTGTAGCAAACCATTAAATATCTCTAAATAGCCAGTGTGTCCTGTTCCAGTGTGTGTAAGAAGTCTACAAGCAGACAGACGTACTGGCAGGTAAATGGCATTTAGATGCCAACTTTTCACTATGAAATCACATCTGGTCTATTTGGAGTACTCTGTTAAACTGGACTGTGATTGGGACTGTTAAAATTATTTTCACACAGCCAGGAGCAGCAGGAGCAGACGCCTTTTGTTTTCCTACAGCAGGTCTACCACATGAGCAGCACATGATTCAATAAGAGGGAGCGTTTGATTGGTTAGTGCTAAGATGTGACCTGCCCAGGTGTGTTAGGGACAGGAACGACCAGACTGTCTACCCAGGTATCACAAACACACACTCACACATGCACACATACACATACAGAGAAATACACAAAGGTATACATTTGATTTGTGTGTGTGTGTGTGTCTATGTATGTGCGTCAAAGACAGAGAGAGAGAGACTGAGAGCAACAGAGATGACAAGGAACAAAAAGAGTGGGACATTTTTTGTAGTTGTTTTTATGCTCATCTCTAGCTTGGTCCATTATTGTGAAGATGCTTCTAGCAAACCTCATTCATCTCCACTATCTGCACAGAACATGCATCTGACACTAAGAAAAATCTTACTGGCATGGTAGACATGTTAATTCTGGGTGTGCAGCTGCTGCAAGATTTTTGAAATTTAAGGGGAAGCTGATGGTTTGATGCCTTAGTCTCAAGCCATGTTAGTGGATCTGTGAAGCTGCACAATGGTGCTATGAGGTAAATGCTAACCTCAGTAAATGACTGTACAAAGTTAAAGATTAGGGATCATAAATGCGTAGTACTACAATTCTCCCTGAAGGGGGCATGAATATCTGTATCAGAGTTCATGACAATCCAACAGTGCATAAAAAATTTCACTCAAAAGCACAGACGTCAACCTAATAGGTGCAGTCAGGGGATCTCCAGAGTTATTAAGTGTCATCGTCTGGGCACAATGAGTGTCTGTACAAAGCAGCAGCCAATAGCAGACCTCTGATGTTGCCATCAGTAGAGCTGTGATGCTAGCATGATTACAAATAAGCACCTTGTGCAGTTTCGTTTGTGGAGTCAAAAAAAGTTTGACATCTGCGACGTGTGAAATGGTTATAAAGATATTTGTGCATGTGTGCAGTGAGGTTAAGAGTGTGTGTCTGTGTGTGTTTATTATGTTTCTTTGAATGATGAGTTTGTCTTTGTTCTGCAGCTGGAATGCTGTCTGTGCGTCAGACGGGCATTTTGATGGAGCCGGTGTGTTTTACTGTGGGTTTTGAATGACTACAGAGAATCCCTCTGACGCACACAAACACAGTCTTGTGTATTCAGTGTTGCATTGCTGGTGCATAACATCATAAGCACCAGTGCTGTGACATGCATAAAAATAGGTTGACAAAAAAGTGAAATGGGGAAGAAAAGGTGAGGAGGAAAACAAAAATACTGCTGTTTGCTGTGAGAGGGGCGAGGGAAGGAAACAGATGAAGGTCAAATCGTGTCCAGACAAGTTGAGACTTGTCAAGTAACAAACAGGTTTGTAGCTACTGATACTACACTTTTTTCTTTAGTTGTAACAACTTTATCAGCAACCACTTCTGCAACTTTGTCCCTCAGAAGCAACATGTGACACACAGTGTCTACTTTTTATCACACTGACTTATGCTTAGCCAGAAAATTCACCATATATGGTTAGTATGTGAACAAAAATGCTTCAGGCTGAGAGCGGATTTGTGTCGACTAAAATTT